>CM040182.1:33048893-33151393 GCA_022606455.1 Callitettix versicolor
AAAAAATTACTGGATGATTATTATTTAAAAATATAATTTGTTGCAATTTTGTCTACAATACACTATATAACCTGTTGAATACACTATAGAAACGAGTAGGCCTACAGCGACGCCAAGAACTTGCGTTAAAATCCTTCTGAAGTTGTTCGTAAATTTTTCTAAAGATGCTTTTACTGAATCCATATAAATATAAATATATGCAAAATACTGAAAACCAATTTTTTGGTCTACAGTAGGTTTATAACTTTTTCGAAAATTTTTTGCCCTAAGATGTAGAAATTGGAGAAGGATTTATGAAAATCTGAAATAATGGAAGTCTGGTGGCTCTATATAAACCACACACACACACACACACACACACACACACACACACACACACACACACACACACACACACACACACACACACACACACACACACACACACACACACACACACACACACACACACACACACACACACACACACACACACACACACACACACACACACACACACACACACACACACACACACACACACACACACACACACACACACACACACACACACACACACACACACACACACACACACACACACACACACACACACACACACACACACACACACACACACACACACACACACACACACACACACACACACACACACACACACACACACACACACACACACACACACACACACACACACACACACACACACACACACACACACACACACACACACACACACACACACACACACACACACACACACACACACACACACACACACACACACACACACACACACACACACACACACACACACACACACACACACACACACACACACACACACACACACACACACACACACACACACACACACACACACACACACACACACACACACACACACACACACACACACACACACACACACACACACACACACACACACACACACACACACACACACACACACACACACACACACACACACACACACACACACACACACACACACACACACACACACACACACACACACACACACACACACACACACACACACACACACACACACACACACACACACACACACACACACACACACACACACACACACACACACACACACACACACACACACACACACACACACACACACACACACACACACACACACACACACACACACACACACACACACACACACACACACACACACACACACACACACACACACACACACACACACACACACACACACACACACACACACACACACACACACACACACACACACACACACACACACACACACACACACACACACACACACACACACACACACACACACACACACACACACACACACACACACACACACACACACACACACACACACACACACACACACACACACACACACACACACACACACACACACACACACACACACACACACACACACACACACACACACACACACACACACACACACACACACACACACACACACACACACACACACACACACACACACACACACACACACACACACACACACACACACACACACACACACACACACACACACACACACACACACACACACACACACACACACACACACACACACACACACACACACACACACACACACACACACACACACACACACACACACACACACACACACACACACACACACACACACACACACACACACACACACACACACACACACACACACACACACACACACACACACACACACACACACACACACACACACACACACACACACACACACACACACACACACACACACACACACACACACACACACACACACACACACACACACACACACACACACACACACACACACACACACACACACACACACACACACACACACACACACACACACACACACACACACACACACACACACACACACACACACACACACACACACACACACACACACACACACACACACACACACACACACACACACACACACACACACACACACACACACACACACACACACACACACACACACACACACACACACACACACACACACACACACACACACACACACACACACACACACACACACACACACACACACACACACACACACACACACACACACACACACACACACACACACACACACACACACACACACACACACACACACACACACACACACACACACACACACACACACACACACACACACACACAGGAAGTGTGTTCAGAAAGTGACGAGAATTTTTAAATCTCGCGTGCTTGGAGAGTCCGATTGTCAAACATTTTTTTTTTTTATGTTAGTATACATGCCCTTGAAGTATGATAAAACTTCCAGCTGTTTTGATTGTTGACTTTGTCTGTGACAGCCACTAAGATTAGACGTGTTTTCATGAGCACGGCGATTTTCGTTTGTTAAAAGAAATGGATCAAAGAATTTGTATCAAATTTTGCGTAAAAAATGGAGTAAATTGTAACAAAATGTGTGAAATGTTAACAAAAACCTATGGTGAGTCTGCTGTGGTATAAGCGTTTCCAAGAAGGCCGTGAAGACGTTGAAGATGACGAACGCCCTGGACGCCCCAGCACATCAACAACAAAAAGTGAAAGAAATGGTTATGAACAATCGCCGAATCACAATTATAAAGGTCGCTGATGATGATGGCATATCGATTAGATCATGTCATGGCATTGTTTACAATGTTTTGTGTATGAAACTCGTGGCAGCAAAATTCGTTCCAAAATTTTTGAATTTTGAAAAACAGCGGCGAATGGAAGTTGCTCAGGAGTTACTAAATGAAGTCAACGACGATGCAGAATTACTGAAACGTATGTATTCTGGCTCAACAAGTGCGGTCGAACGTGAAGGTTATGCTCACTGTGTTCTTCGATATTAATGGCATAGTGTATCATGAATTCCTGCCACCAGATGAAACGGTCAATAAGGAGTACTACCTACACGCCGTTTGCGTGAAGCAATCCGAAAAAACGCCCGGATCTGTGGAAAAACAATTCATGGCTTTTGCACCACGATAATGCACCAGCTCACACTTCATTGCTTGTTCGTGAATTTTTGGCAAAAAACAGTAATGTAACGATGCCTCAGCCTCTATATTCGCCAGACATGGCTCCGTGTGACTTTTTCCTATTTCCAAAAATAAAGGGAACCTTAAAGGGTCGTCGTTTTACAGCCGTAGATGACATTAAAAGCGCATTGCTGAAAGAACTAAAGGCTATCTCAAAGATCGAGTTTGATAAGTGTTTCGAGGATTGGAAGAAGCGCTGGTACAAGTGCATAATCTCCAATGGGGACTATTGTGAAGGCGACAACATCAATGTAGAAGAATAAATAAATATTTTGTTCAAAAAATTAAAAAACTTGTTACTTTCTGAACACATCTCGTGTGTGTGTGTGTGTGTGTGTGTGTGTGTGTGTGTGTGTGTGTGTGTGTGTGTGTGCGCGCGCGCGCGCGTAAGGGATCGATATCACTTCTAGCTTCAAGTGATAATCTAATTATAATTACTTTTAAGGTTTTAGCGATGCCTATAATTTTCCTGGATTCGGGACTCTACAAAGACCACTCAACTACCGTTAAATGTTACAGCGGTCAGTCATATCGTTTAGCCTAAGTGTGGAGTTGTGTCATCAACAGACAGGCGGACAAATTTAAGTAGCGAACAAGTCTATGACTAACAGTGTTTACTGCAAGTTGTTATTATCGGAGAGTAACCTTCATATGCCCCTTTGTGTTGAAAGAACCCGAAATAAGTTAGCAGTAGTTCGAAAGACCGGTCAATATCACAAAGAAAAACCAATAAAAACAAGAAATTTTAATTAGACGAATATATTAGACTGCTTATCTTGATCGAGGAATTCGAGCCGGAATCGAAGAGGTAAATGTCCTCGAGTCGGCGATAGAGGGTGGTGGTATAGTCAGCTGACAGTCCACTCTGCTAGTCAGTAGTCAGTCACTTCTCACGAGTCAGTAGACATCAGTACGTAAGCCTAATTAGGTCAGCCGGTGTCAGTGCGAGAATCGTTTGAGGTAATATACTACTGATTTAGATTTTAAATTATCTAATACTGATTAGCTAAATTAAATAGCTGAAAGTTAACGTTGCAAAAATGATGTAGAAAAAACCGGTATCATTTAATTCTGTTTTGAAATTTTCTTTGAAAAGTTTATAAAATTATCACATAACATTAACATATATTCCTATTATTAAACTAATGTATACATTCGTAAAATTACTTGATTTTAACTAACATCTGAAATTATTACAATTATATTAAAAACAATGAATTTTATGTTATACCTTCTTTGTTTATAAATTTATTTTGTTTCTTTTTATATTTTATAAGTAATGTAGCATTTTTTAGAAGTTTTGTTATTGATGTAGTTTTTAACTTTTTCGTTTTTTTATTATTTCATTTCTCATTACATCATAGTATTTGAAGTGATGATGGCAGTTAACTAATATGAAGTTACGTTGTTATTTTTTAATCTGAATTTTACTATCGTTTGTGCATATAGAAAAAGTACGTAAACAATACAATGTGTACAATATGTAGAGTAATATAATTTTCTACTATAATATACAGTAATATTATACACATGGGTGACCGACCTTCAATCGGTGAAAAGTTTCTTTGAAATATTTGTGAAAAAATTAGCAGACTGTTAAACATGATTTAATGGTTTTATTTTAAATATTTTAATGTTATATATTTATTTCATTCTTATATAAAAAAAGTAAATCAACTTTAATAATGTTATTACAAAATGAAAAAATGATATGTAGGGTAACGTTTCTTATGAATTAAATTGTTTTTGCCTGTTATGACTATTTGTTCATATTTGTTTTAAATTTCACATATTTTATCTAATATATTAGTAATTGCCATTGGCTTTATCATTACGATTATATATTTAGGTAGCCACTCAAACTGGCAGTGTTAAAAACGGTTTTTTAAATATTAAAACGTATTTTCCCAAAAATGACATTCACCGGGACCGATATTTTTAGCCAGTAAATAGTTTATATAAACATCATATCAAAATTTATGGAGCTCATTTCAATATCACAGAAAGAGGACATACATACATACATACGAAAATACATACAAAGGTAAGCTCGTTTAATAATACAGATAGAGGACATATATACATAAAAATATAGCTCTTTTAATATTACAGATAGAGGACATACATATACACAAATATAGCTCGTTTAATATTACAGATAGATTATATATGTGCATACAAAGATAGCTAGTTTAATTTTGTAGATAGAGGGCATACATATACACAAAGATAGCTCGTTTAATATTACAGATAGAGATATACATACAAAGATAACTAGTTTAATATTACACATAGAGGACATACTGACATACAAAGATAGCTCGTTTAATATTACAGATAGAGGACGTACATACATACAAAGATAGCTCGTTTAATATTACAGATAGAGGACATACTTACATACAAATATAGCTCATTTTAATATCACAGAAAGAGGACATACATACATACAAAGATAGCTTGTTTAATATTATAGATAGAGGAAATACAAGCTTGTTTAATATTATAAATAGCTGGTATAAATACATACAAAGGTATCTTGTTTAATAATACATATAGAAGACATACGTACATACAAAGGTAGCTCATTTAATAATATAGGTAGGGGAAAACATACATACACAGATCACTTTTTAAAACAGAAGAGTATTTTATTTAATATAGGCTAGTGTAACAGTATATAAATAAAATTATTTAGAAAATGTAAGAATTTCTCAAAATCGGTTTATCAGATTTAGTTGTTATTGTTTCCGTAATATAAGAAATTATAATATATGCCAGTGTACCGAATTTTAAATAATAGAAAACTGCGTTTCGAGAGTAAAACGAAAGAACAAAATAATCCAAACGATAGTTAGAATTTTTTTCAATTTACTCTTTAACATTTTTTTATAACAAATTAGCTGCATTGATTTAAGTTATGTATCTTCACATCTGAAATTTTGAGCAAAATCTTACGACCAAATTTGTGAAACTAGGATGAATTTTCTGGATATTTTCAATAGCTATTGAACCGGCTTTTTTGAAGTTACGGTAACTACAGGTTTTGTTGTTTTACTTATGGACTACATTTGAGCAAAATATGATCAAAATGAAAACGTAAAGCTCCATCAACATCTCAAAATAGATTTCTCTCTAGTCAATCGTTCTTTCCTGATAATTAGTGTAGACACAAAGTAATAGGCAGGTGCAAAAACCCTGAAAATTGTTGTACGTATGCGACAGGCACGTATTGTAAGCCTAGGCTGCGTGATTGTGTTGGTACATGCACCCACGTTTAACCGAAGAATGGCGGTCATTAACAATAGAACATACAAACATAGCCTTGTATCGTTAAGTTGCAAAACATCGAAGTATTGTTTTGATTACAAATAGGATGTTTGTCATTGCACAGTTCAAGTGGACGCTTCGTGAATATGAATCACCAAATACAAGGTTATGACGTTACTGTCGATCGGCAGTCAAATTTTACTGATCCAGAATCACAGTGAAAACTGCATAATTTGCCCACATTTGAAGATATACACACTGGACTTAATGCTGTTAACTTCAAGCTTGCAGGACCTGCAAGAGTAACTTGCACTTCTCTAAGTTCATCAATGTTTGCTTCCTTTGGGCAGATTTCCTCCTTTCTGTTCCGTGGAGGTATTACAAGGGATGTTTGTCATTGTCCGAGTACAAGCCGGTGGTCAAAGAATCTGAATAACCAGAGACTTTTACTGAGCGAGAACTGCATCTAAATTACTTGCTTCTGAAGAAAAATGTTCAGACTTGTATTTATTTTGTTAAATCATCAAGTTTTTTTCGATTTTTTTTCTCAGCATACACCAAACCTCTTAGGCTTACTTTTAACTATTTTTCATAATTATTAAATTTTTTTAATTAATATAAAATAAGAAATTGCTACTTACTTGTTATAAACAGGAAAAATATATGAACACAAAAAACTACTGGATGATTATTTTTTTAAAATATAATTTGTTGCAATTTTGGCTACAATAGTGTGTGTCTACAATACACTATATAACCTACAATACACTATAGAAACGAGTACTAGCGACGCCAAGAACTTGCGTTAAAATCCTTCTGAAGTTGTTCGTAAATTTTTCTAAAGATGCTTTTACTGAATCCATATAAATATAAATATATGCAAAATACTGAAAACCAATTTTTTTGGTCTAGAGTAGGTTTATAAATTTTTCGAAAATTTTTTGCCTAAGATGTAGAAATTGGAGAAGGATTCATGAAAACCTAAAATTATGAAGAGGTCTGGTGGTCTCTTTCTCTCTCTCTCTCCCCTCATCTCCCCCATCTCTCTCTCTCTCTCTCTCTCTCTCTCTCTCTCTCTATATATATATATATATATATATATATATATATATATATATATATATATATATATATAAGGATGGCTTAGTTAATGATAAATGTGTAATGAAAACACTGATTGTTTTTAATTTTAAGGCTAAAAGCACATTGAGGTTATTATCGCCTCCCTAAAGTGTGAGTGTGAAGTGTTAAAGTCGTAAGTGTAGTGTTGTAAGTGTAAGTGTTTGTTAGACTTGGGTACTGCGAGGGACGTCTAAATCCTCTCAATAGATGCAACTAGTCTGCACCCCTACGGGGAAAAAGCGAGGAGGGTACAATACCATGTAGCCCCATAAACTATGTTTTACAAGTGCTTGCTCAATAGATTTAGCATTGTATATATGTGTTACCAATATGTTACCCGTTCGCTTTGCTTTCATCTTAACAGATCTCCATTTATTCAAGGGTCTTCCTTTTCTCTTTGTTCCCTCGAGGATTTTCAATTGAGTGCTCCTTTCTTTACAGTGTAATCATCTTCTCCTGATCTCCATACTCAAAGGATTCGGACTTGTAATGCAAATGAAGCTCTCTGCAAGTCTTCATTTTGCAGTGCTATTGGGCCATCATTTTTACAAAATTCTTCGTTCTCAAAAAGAAGGATATACAAAAATCTAAATACCATAGCTTTTTTTCTTTCACAGCCGCCTCGGTGACCTAGTGGATAGCGTACTAGGCTTTCACCCCGAGGACCTGGGTTCGATTCCCGGCGAGGGCTTGGCATTTTCATACGCTATAAATCATCCCATCGTCTGCATTAGCCCAAGTGTGTGTGCACAATAGTCGGACGTTAAAAAAAAAAAAAAAAAAAAAAAAATTCTTTCACTTTTTTTGAAAATTCGACCTCACTATCGTAATAAGCTCTAAAAGCTATATGATTAGTATTTTAAATTTTAATGGTAATTTGAAAATTTTAAATTCTAAAGGAGATGTTAATGCCGATTATAATGATATAATCAGGTTTTTTGAAGCCGCCTTGGTGGTCTAGTTGATAGCTTACTGGGCTTTCACCCCGAGGACCCGAGTTCGATTCCCGGCCAGGGCTTGGCATTTTCATACGCTATAAATCATCCCATCGTCTGCATTAGCCCAAGTGTGCACAATAGTTGGACGTTAAAAAAAAATCAGGTTTTCAAAATAGTGTAAAATATTGAAAATTTGCTACCATCACGTCAGCGAGAAAGCTGTGTTGTGCGATTATTTTGCATTCAATGCGGTTATATTTAGTTCATGCAAAAAAAGAAGAAAATTGGGATTTCTAGTGGAAAACGGTTTCCTGCAAGAGGCCTAATTAATCATCCTTATTAGTGGGCTCTAAAATTATACGTTCATTAATGTTACCTCGTTCATTAATGCGAAGCCCGATAAAAGTGTGACTATGGTTAACAGTAACTTTATAAGTAAGCGGTTTACATTAAATAATACCGTACAGTAATAGTGTTTGAGGTCAGTGGTCGGGGACTTAGGTCAGCAATAAATTAACCTTGCAAAACCCGTTACAATTCACAATGGCATTGTGTATACTGTATAGCATAGGCTTAGGATACAAATCTCTGTTTAAGTTTTTCCACTTATTTTCTCATAGCGACTTTCCATTAACAAATATCAATTGGAGCCAGGACTTCGTTTTGATGTTCCGACGCCTGTAGTCCATTTGGTCGACGACGACCCCCATCCACATCGTGTGCACCTTTATTTCGAACATTAAAAACTTATCTTCACTCTGTATGCATATCAATAGCCAATATAAGCGTATAATAGTTTAAAAAGATTATAAATTGAGATTCATTGTGAAATTAATAATGCGTACCTAAAATTTAACTTTGTTAGTTCAAATACAAAATAGTATTTATTTAAGACTATATTTACAATATAGTCTTGAGTTTACAATAAAACATTATGGTATTGAGACTTACTTACAATTTAAAATTTTACAATTTTTTCGTGTCTTTCATTTCTGAAAATTTGGAAATAATCTGTTTGTAGTACAATGATAATGTTACGTCATTTTCAACGGCCATCATAGCTACAACAAAAAATTGTGTGTGTGTGTGTGTGTGTGTGTGTGTGTGTGTGTGTGTGTGTGCGAGCGCGCACGCGCGCGCGTGTGTGTTTCAGTAAAGCGTTTCGAAATTTTGTTTCGTTTACCCAGCAAAATCCGTTCAAACATTTCAAAATTACAGCAATTTTGAATTCTTAAAAAAAATCATAATTCGAAAAAGGTTTTTAAATAATTACATATTTCGTTCATTGTAATTTTTCAGTGCAGGTCTTGACGCCGGTTACGATGGTGAAATCAGACCTTCAAAAATGTGAAGATAAAAAAATACTGTGATATTATTAAAGTTTTTTTTAAAATTCCATTGAAAATACGAAAACATATCTGACGGCGGTCTGGGTTTCATTGTACAGTAATTTTAAAGTGTACAATTCCAACATATTCAGACTCAAACGCCGGATACAATGGTGAAATCAGATTTTGGAAAAAAGTAGATTAAAATCAATGTATATAGAATACAAGGTATGGGCCACGCGCATGTCCCCCCTACCACTTGCCGGCTATGGCGCGTCATCGGGTCAAACTCAGACGTAATGTTTAGTAGAAAACAGTCTATAATGTTAGTTTTAGTAACTGTATTATAGTAATTACAATAATAATTCCTTTTGTATAACATTATTAACGCTATTAATTACTTTACTTATTGAATTCGCTCATTGTAAAAAATTTCGCTCATTGACAAAAAAAAAGTTTGCTCATTGAAACTTTTTATTTTATACAATATTACATAATATTAAAACAAATTATAGGTCCATAGCTTGAAAAATTCAAGTCATTTTTTATTTGAAAGTTTAAAGCACATCACACTATGAATTACGTATCTGATGATATTCCTTGACAATTATTTAGTTGACTGTGAAAACATACATCTGTAATTAAAAATTAGCAATAAATTAAATTACGAAGGACCAACCTATGTACTTAGGACCAACCTATGTACAGGCTTTTATGCCCCCTTTAGGTCCTTTTTTGTTTATATTTTTATGCATAATAGGAATTTGGTAGTAAATAAAGAAATAGCACATTGACAAAGTTGACAGCCAATCCTTTTGATTATTATGGCACTCGTTTGTTGGATGACCGTATACAAAAGTTGAGACGATTTTTTTTTCTGACGCCAAAAAAAAAAAATCACGCGTGATACGCTATATAGCCAGCCATCATCTTCAGTAGATCAGAGTTCTCCTGTACATCACACTTCACATCATCTTCACTAGCTTGGAAATCATTTAAGGCTCCTCTTCGTCGGATTATCAGAAAAAAATATTTTAAAACTTAGTAACATTGCTTTGTAAAACCACATTTTTATTTTTAACCGAGGCCAATTCTTGTAATGCATGTTGAATTTGTTCCTTCAAAAGTAAATTTTCATTTCTTAAACATTTAATTTCTTCTACAGAGGCGTTATTTACAACGATATTTGTATTACAATTACTGACTACGGAAAGTGGGTTTCATTTACAGAAACACGTTACAATTACACCAACGTCATTTCAGTTTACATGTGATTTTTCTGGTAGATTTCCATCGGAATAGTCAATAAGTTTTTTTAATATTTCTTGGTTTTCACGTTTTTTAATCCTTGTCGCTCGTTCAGAATCAACAAATTTATTTTCAACGGTGGAAATGTTGAAACGTGGAATGGCACCGGATTTCACAGGTGTTGTACTTAATAATTAGAATTTAAAATCCCTTCCGAAATCATCGTTATTAAAATGAATTGAACAGACTTTAACATTATCAAAATTAAAATGATCTGCTCGTTTACACGCATGAACCCACACTTTTCTCAGGCCTTCATCTTTAGGAATTCTATGAAATGTAATTCCTTTCCCTTTATAATTCTTATCATTATTATAGCAATTGGCAATAGCGCAACCAGGCATTGTTATGCATGCACAATTATACAATACTAAACAAAATACATTATGTTATTTTTTAGGATTCAAAATATACTTAAATCTTTTCTTATATTTATTAAACCTCGAACACAAAACAAAATGATCGTGCAGTATTGTTGTTGACACCTTTTATTTAAAACACAACACCTACATATTAAATAAACACCGAATCTCCAACTACATTTACAGAATATCGAATTGTTTAGCGGGAAACTATATATAGTAACAATGAAGAGTTTGATCCAGTGACGTCACGCACGCGGTAGTCTATTGCGCATACCCACTGTGGTCCCTACCGTGTATTCTATTTACCGTGATTAAAATATATTGTTGGGAAATTCGCTTCCATAACGTCAGCAAGACAGCTTCCTAGGCTACTGTAATTATTTTCGTTATAAGAAAGTAACGCATTTTGACGCGGGACCTAATAGTTATTTGTTATTCTTCTAGTACTGGTCAGTGCGTCCCCTAGGCGAGACATGTAGCTCGATACTGCGTAACGACATGCGTACGGGATTTCCTGTCAGGAGTCAACAAGACGAACACAGAAAGTACATATCCATTAAATCTGTCTTCGGATAAAACTTAACAAACATAATTTTGATTTCAAGGTCATTCTGACATTAGACCTAACAGATATCGTAAAGAATATCCATATAGATTCGTTTGATTTAGCATTGCTTTATAGTTCTATTATCATTTAACACATGATTTGTTTTGCAAAACTTTTGTTTGCAAAAGAGTCTTTGTTTTGGTGTAAATTTAAAACGATTAACCAACATAATATAAATGTGTGCTTGAGTGTTTATGTATGTATCAGTGTTAATAATTCCTCAGACAAAATATTACTCTCAAATTACCAGAATCAATAATATATATATATATATATATATATATATATATATATATACACACACACACACACACACACACACACATATATATAAAGTTTGACGGTGTTATTTCCAAACAAAATTTTTTATATTTTGAAATATTCGCATCAAATTTTACACAGACGTGGTTTTAAGGACAAACACCATGGATGTTCACACCCCCGACACCCTAAAATCGCTATTTTTATCAATTCAGTTATATCATGAAATTGAAAAATGATAGGCCCTATTTGTTCGCGATCTTTAGCAATGGTGTTGGTCTTTACGAGGCCCTTAACCTCCAAACACTCCTTCAACTCTTAAAAATCGATTTAAAAAAACAGTATTTTCCGAAATTATTTCATTTAGACCCAAGCAATACTTGTAACCCGGCTAGTTTGCTATAAAACCTATGCTGTGCATAAAAATAATCAGTGAAATAGTATTTTCAAAAAAAGAAAGTTAGCCTAAAAATGAACTGACTGAGGAACAGAAAAAACGATCTGAACATGGGTCACGTGTAAAGCGTACTCTGAATACAAAATGTTCCACAGAATACAAAAAAATATCAACACTTGTAAAGGAGTCAAAAGCAAGTCAAGTAACTTTTTTGATCATTTTTGTAGTTATGAAACAAAAATGAATCAAACAAAAATTCAACTCGATGAAACAAAAATTACTCGTTTATCTTTCACTAACCTCATGACTACACGAGAGCCTCAAATTTAGCCGCAAATCAGGTAATTACCCGGCAATCGGCAACACTGGTATGTAAGTTTTAGCCAAAGAAGCAGTTTCACAGTTTTGTCTATTAAGGAACAATTTTTTTAGAAAAAAAACATACCATTTTTCTAAACAACAGCTTATATGTAGATCGGTCTGCTCTTTCATTTGCCGTTGCGTCAACATTACCGGAAAAAGCCTGTTCTAAATTCACTGACTTACAAAAAAGCTGAGTCAGACATCAACTGCAACAATATCATAAGCGTGTAAGCCTTGTGTGTGAGCTAATGCTGAATCTGAGGTTATATTATCAAGGTCGTTACAATTATCACGTAATTCGACTTGAGGTAGCAGACTGGGAATCGAGGACATTAATTCTTGTTAAAACAGTTTAGAATGTTATTAGGAAAATTCTATTGGAAAATGAATTTTTGGCGGCCATCGTGGTAAAACTCAGGCGCGGTACCTTGAAATGACCGCCGATCGGACTCCATCATTTCTTGGGAGGCCCTTTCAATGGACTTTGAAAATATTAAATGCTAATTTACTCAGATTTTATAGCTGATTTGGTATTATTATGAAATCCGACTGTATCAAATGAGTAAAGTAAAAAAAGTTGTGCTTTTTTTAAGAATAGGATTGACTAGCATTTTGAAACGGTTGTAATGCTTTTGCTAAAAAAGAAACTAGACCAAGCTTTACCAAAATTGATTTTTATTCCACGTTAAAATCAAATTGGCGTAAATTAACATACTAAACTTTCAAATTATTTCAAAATAGAAAAACTGTCTCTATTACCGTCAGATTCATTTTCATATTTTCAACAAAACATATTTGCGTTAGAATTTTTCACTGATGGAAAAATGTGAATTATTTTAAAAACCTGTGTATATCAGTTTGACACAATTGTTTCTAGAAGAAACACTGTTCCGACATTTCGAAAAAGTCGAAGAAGCCCGGTACGACTTTGGCGAAAGTCGGAACAATGGCGTTGAACGGATGTACACCGGTTTTTATTGTAATTATATATATATATATATATATATATATATATATATATATATCGCCTATTTTCTATACTTGCTAGGCTAGCTGTGAAGCCCAAGTATGATCGTATATTTCTAAAGCCCGACGGCATAACTTTACACGTATTCGTTGTTATTCCGAATATAAGAAATACGTTATTTCGAATGTAAAATTAATATTGTTTTACGAGTTATCCATTGCAGTATTACAGCTGCAATTTTACCGCAACCTGCTTTGCTTGTCTTCGCAGACAGAAGAGAAGACTTCTCCCATTATTAATTGACGACATAACCACAGCAACAGCAAATGATTTAGGAGGGAGTATGGCATTTAAACACAGCAAGTCTTCGCTTATGAGTAGCTAGCTACCATAAGAGTGCAAGTAAACTATTTATGTTTGTGTCTAGTTTTTGTTGATGTATCACGCTGGTATATTGTTTACAATTTATTGTTACAATTAGCTACTTAATTATTGTAGTTTACATATTTTATTAAAAAAATACTGTTTTTTATTTAGAGTCTAGCCTTAAATATTTTGTGATGGTATCCTTGATCAGCCTTCTGTACTCCATTGCATTGTTATTTTAATTAATAAACGGATAAATTACACTGATTAAATTAGATAAGTTGTAACAGATATTAGATTTGATACCACTTTTTTGGTTTCATCTGTGTACCGATAGTCAGGAAGCAATAAAAGCACTTGCGGGTCCTACAATTCAGTCAAAGCTGGTCTGAAAGTCTCAAGAGTACCTCAACGCTCTGTCCCTGGATTACTCTTCTCCGGGTTCCGGGGCAAAAGGGGGTTGGGGGTAATAAGAGGCAGTCTGACTGGCTGGCCTGAGACCTGCATCTGAGTTTATCGGACTAGGGCCGGCTTTAGGGATTTATCTGTCGTTTACCGGGTCTGCTATTAATAGGTGGATTAATGAGCAACACCAGGCGAGATAACCTTCATGAGCATTCTCATAGCAAGCTCCTCTTAAACCAAGTTCCTTTTGGTGGGTTTAAAGGAGTGGCAGGCATCTTGGGCAGAGCACAACTAAGGAAAGGTATTGGGCTCATTACAGGGCACTGTGATCTGAGGGTGCACATGAACAGGACAGGTATGTACCACGAAGAAACCGTGTTTAGGTTATGCAGAAAAGAGGAGATAACTGCAGGACATAATTCATAATTGTGAACCTCTTGCTAGTAGGAAGCTAAGGGTTTTTGGTTTCCAGAACCCTAGGGACCTTCAGCAGGATGAGCTAGTGGATTGTTGGAACTTACTAAGAGCATCAATCTGCTAAACTATTACTCAAGAGGTTTAGTTGTACAATAGGACATATTGTCAAACGGACCGTTGACCGTAGTGACTCGAGTTGTATAATCCCTTCCTCTAGTTTGAATCTAATTTAATCTAGTTTCATCTGCAAACTCTTAAAATATCTGTCTTATTATTTTACTATCACTTTTTGAGAAAAATCCAAGATAACAAATTCATTTGTTTAAGTAAAGTCGTTTTTATTTGTAAATTCAATAAGTGAGCCTTTGTGTATATTTAAATTTAATAGACTAACTTTAAAACGAAAATACCCTGTGTCTTGAAAATTCAATACTCCATTTGTAACTGCAATACGCTAATCTCGAACCATCAAAAAGTAATCTATAGATCAGGGTTGCAAGAAACAAGCCTTGAACCTTGAAGTGCCCAGGAGATCATTAATCTTATTCTGATTAACTAGACGATCAAACAGTTAACTTGTATATCGCCTAACGTCGACGTCTGACCTTCGAAATCCGATGAAATTCGCTCATCCAGCCACATTCAGTGGCTTTAGGCTAAACTTGACCTTATATTTGGTGACCTACAACTTTTTTTATATTTTAAAACCTGTTTTTTTTATAAGAACAGTTTGTTTTACAATGTTTTCGAAATAAAGTTTTATTTTATGTTAATTAATCTTTAGATAATTGATTTATTATTTGGCAGTTACTAGCAACTTTTCCATATTGTTATATGTTTATCTTTGTTACGTAAGAAGTATATATATATATATATATATATATATATATATATATATGTGTGTGTGTGTGTGTGTGTGTGTGTGTGTGTGTGTGTGTGTGTGTGTGTGTGTGTGTGTGTGTGTTTTTACACATTATACATATTTAGTTAAATATGTATTTATTTATTTATTTATATATATAAACACACACACACACACACACACACACACACACACACAAAGTGTGGTAAAAAAATTTCCGGAATTGGTCAATGAAAATTTATTTTTTGACATTTTGCGCATGTGCATTTTTCATTCATGCCTCGTCTTGGCACCTCGAGTCTAACGGTAAAGGAATAAATCTTAAAGAAACAAAACAACTGCAGCCAAGTTTGGAGGAAGTTTTTAAATTAACCGTAACTGTATTTTATATAAATTTTGCAACATTATCTGAGTTACCCATCTCAAAATATGACCGACTGGTGATGAAACAAATTTGACAATTTGCCAGTTTTTCTGTTTTTATTCTGTAGCTCCCGAACCAGATTTTTTGACGTTATGTGTGACCCACACTTTGTATTTGGGGCTGCATTTATGAACAATTTTATAAAATCGTTAAAGCTGATTTTGGAGAAAAATCTATTAAACATTTTTTTTACTGAAAAGAATCTTTAAAAAATATTTGCGAAATTAAAAAAAACTGAGATATGAGTCTAACCAAACCTACGCGACAAATTTTGAGATAAACGTTTAATTAGTTTATTCTTCAATTTTGTGTGTATGTGTGAGCGCGAGTGTCTACATTTTAAACATAGTCTACAATTTAAAACCACTTTTTCGAAGTCAGAGAATAAAAAAAAAAAACGAAGATTTTTTACTATCACCGAAATTTCTTTATACATCTTACAATATGCAAAAATTATTAATGTTTTGGTTATTTATGTAGAAATTCATAAAACGAAAAGAACAAAAATAAACCCGATTCATAAAACCGTTTACTTCTAATAATAAAAATACTTAAGTTACTGGAAAAAGTCTAGAATCAAAGAGTGACATTATCAAAGTAGTTTTAAAATAGATCTCCACATTCCCAAAATTCGCTAATGGCTTATTAACATGCTACTGAAGACTTCTAAAACCTTCTGCTTATATCTTATTAGTTGCTAATGTATAGAGGAAAAAATGAATGCTATAATTTATATATATCCTGTTTCTAAGAGATGCCATGGCCTGGGAGGAAGAAACAGATTAAAATTTAAGAGGTAAGCTTAAGTTCTACAACCTAACGTGAACCTATCTTCTTAATGACAATAACGTGACTGATAGCAGACAAAGCTTAAATTTTCTGATAGGCAAATCGCAGCACGCAACTGTCTCGCTGATGTGATGAAAGCATAATTAAAATATTTATCCTATATAGCATTCAGTTCTTCTAAATATCCTAGCTGTGTGTTTGTTTGTTTGTGTGTGTGTGTGTGTGTGTGTGTGTGTGTGTGTGTGTGTGTTGTGGCATTTAGCTTTCGAAATGTTATTAGCAAACTTGGAACAAAAATCTATTTCGATATTAGCATGGACAACAGCAAAATCCGTCTACAGTTTCAAAATGGCGACATTCCAAATCTCGAAAAAATAACTTTTTTACCTTAAAAGTGTTTGAAAACGATCTGACTATCGTAATCGGAGTTAAAAATCTGCATAAATTAGCATTTTAAAATTCCAGTGGTGTTCGAGTTTATTATCATATTTTCAATATATTTAAAATTTTAAATGCTAATATTTCCGGATGTTAATGCTAATTATGATGGCGGAGTCACAGAAAATAAAAATATTGGACATATTCACTTCAATTACGCCAGCGTAACAGTTGTGTTCAGTGACTGTTATGTTTATAAAATAGATTCATAAATTATGTTGACATTCTTTACTGGCTGTTTGTAATGTTCATTTTACATTTTACATTTTACAGGCGAACTGTTCGCGAGAACTTGAAATAAATAACAGTTACAGTCGTCATGGCATTGTTGGGACCAGATCAGAGGCAACTTAAGTACATACGAGAGGAGGTGAACGAGTATTCGGACGCAAAACTTGAGGATAATATAAGGATAATCAAGGAATGGCTTAGCTGTCAGCCAAACTTGCCACAACAGTATGGTATGAACTCGACTACTGTCATCTTTGTTCATACTAAAACATAAATACCATAAACTTGCATGGACAACCATCACCGGGAGGGAAAGCGCTCTTTCCCTCGAAAAATGTTTTTAAAAAATAAGCATAATGGGGGATAGGCCTATTATTTGAAAAACTTAGAAAGAAAATTTCTCAATGATGCAGGAAGAGATAATGCTTACTGTATTCAATATTTGTTATTATTTTTAAACAGTTCTTAGTTTTTAAAAACACTTTTAAAGTACGAGTAAAGCAATTGGTGTTTGATTTTTTGGTGTGGATATATTTATAACGCCCACTCAAATTCAAACTCAATGCTATCTTATTCGTACTGGCAATTTTGTTTTGTGAATCGTCGATGCGATGTAATTTTTGGTGTAAAATTTTTTTGAAACTGAGTAGTTTTTCTAAAAAAAATTACCAAATATTTGGAATTGCCTTGCGTCAGAATATGAAGAAATTAAGAATGTTGTAATCGTATATCAAGAATATGTAAACATATTTATCCGGAATACGAGGTTGTGTCAAAAAGTTACCGGAATTGGTCATTGAAAATTGATTGCGAGTACGTATAATACTTTAACCTTTCAAAATACTCTCCTCCTGTATATATACACCTCTTCCACCGTTCATACAATTGTTGGAAACACTCCTGAAAGCCACTTTTGAAAATTTCGTTTAGTCTCTTCCGCGCATTTTCCATCACCTTTTGCGATTCGGCAAAAGATGTCCTTTCAGTGTCATCTTCAGTCGTGGAAACAGGTAAAAATCCGGTGACACAAGGTCGAGAGAATAGGGTGGGTGTTCCAGAATGGTAACATTTTGCTTGGCAAGGTATTGTTTTACCATTAGCGATCTTTGTGACGGGGCATTGTCATGCTACAAAAACCAATCGTTCCCTGCCCATTTTTCAGGTCGTTTTCCTCTAAACTGTATCTCGTAGCCGTTTCAGAACTCCTTTTACAGTTCTTTGTTATTTTTTCCTTTCAGAAATAAATTCAAACCATGGTAGTTAAAAATAAAAAAAACCTCTAATATTAGTTAACTCCGGTTTCTGTCTAAGCGAATTTTTTCCTTTCTTGGTGATGTTTTTGATTTCCATTCTGCAGACTGATGTTTCATCTGGGTTTTGAAGGAAGCACCATTTTTTTACTACTGGATATTTACCTGTTTTAACGACTGAAAATGACATTGAAAGGACATAGTTTTTTTCTAATTCGCAAGTCGTGATGGAATGCTATTAAACGAAATTTCTAAAAATGGCCTTCAAGAGTGTTACCATCAATTGTATGAACTGTAGAAGTGTAGATGCAGTGGGAGAATATTTTGAAGCAAAATAAGGTTACAATTTTATATGTACTTTCAATAAATTTTCATTGACTGATTCCGAAAACTTTCTGACCCTATCTCGTATACAATATATTTAAAAAAAAAATGAAATTCGTATTTATCTATTGAGCGTTTAATATGAGCTCCGAGGCAATAAATAAACCAGTTAAATAAGCGCACTAGAAAAAATTACTATGGTTCAAATTAATTTTTTGTTGTTGCTAAAACTGAAAGTTTTTTGTCCAGTCCTGGAAGGTGCGTAAAAGTTTAACCGATCCTTACAGACAGACACGTGCGACCTTCAGTTTTTGTTATCATCGATGGTTTTGCGACTATTTCTGAAATGTTTAAATAGTAAGGGCTAAGATGAAACATTGAATCATCATTCTGTGCGTATACAATACTAGAGAGTTACACTTTAAGTAGGTTTTTTCTACTAAAGGACCAGGACTTCCATGATCTCAGCTATATAGCTTATTGTGCACCTTCGTCCATAGATTCGACTTTCTCAGTCAAATACTAGGATTTTGTAGAACCGTGAGATGCTTTGGATGATGTTGCCTTGTTCCATCGTCTGTCCCCCACTCCGTAAAGAGTGCCGTAATGGTCAAATTGTTTTCTAACCAAAGCTGGACACTGGAAAAGTATATGCTAAGTTGTTTTCTCAGCTGTACCACATTTCCTACATAAAATATTTGTCATGTGAAAACCCATTTTGAGCATATGACCACGGAATGACCATTGACTCGTCAGAAATCCTGCCACTCTCGGCAGATCAGTTCTACTCAGCCTGTAAGGGACTTAGCTCGACCTCCAAGCATCATCTTTGACTGTATAAGACCGTTCGTTGTCTCCCACGACGTTTGGTGTTCAATAGAAACCCACCTAGAGACATGCCTGCGCCCTAGAATATAAGATAAGATTCCACATGCAGGTTCTGGACTAATGAAAGGGCTTCTACTCTGGCACACCGATCTGCCTCTTCATTCCCCATTATGTCCTGATGCTCGAGAGGACCCATAACAACTGGACTTTTCTTAGTTTCCTCCATGCCTCTAAATAGCTTAATTCACTTTTATTTATTTATTAAAATGATATATTACTCCAAGAATTATGCTCATAGATCTATTTTATTTATTAGAGAATGTTCGCTTGCCTGATTTAGTATCTACTTATAGATCTATACTAAAGATAAATAGTAAGTCTTGACCGTATAAATAGTAAGTGAATAGAAATGTGTAAAGGCGGAAAAATATTGTATTGGTTTATTCTTCTTCTTCTTATTATTATTATTATTTGAACGAGTAACTTATAGTAACTTATGTACTTAATTTAAAGTTGGTTAATCGGTCAGAGATACCACACCATCCATTTATTAGCTGTATAAACACAGGACAAATATCGGCTGATATATAAGCAAATTGTTCAGTCACGTTCACCACAGACCTACTCTCCAAATCTCGAATCAATCTCCGGCTAAGAAAATAAACAAGAAATCATTTAAAGTGTTACTTTGGTAATTGTTTACTTACTGTTTAGCAGTCACGAGCAACTTCTTGCTTATTGTGATATTTTGTTTGTTTCCGTGTTGTTTATTTTTGTTTGCTAACAACAGACTGACATGTATAACGGATCAATAAGATCTTATCTCACGCCAAAAATATGGAACAGACCCCAAAATATGCCGTTAAGGGCATGCCCTTGGTACGGCAACCGGAAACATCACCGGGCTGAATTTATCTTCCGTAGGGCTTGGAAGCAAAAATTAATCGGATATTACTGCATGATATATTACATGCACACATTGTTAATTATATTTTATTGTATTACTCTTGTTTATCTAATCTTGTTTACATATTATTAAACCTTTAGCCTATTATTTACATTACAATAAACATAGGTCCTAGACAAGCAGGAGAGTTCAGGATCAACCACCCCCTTTTATTTTCAGATGATGAAGTCCCATTAGAAACATAACTGTCTTAAGAGTTCTACTAGAACACCTATCAGTTCTCCTGCTTGCCTTGCCCTGTCTTCTAAACCGAGTGACCGCTCTTTACTAATATGTTTCAAATACCATCTTCTCTAACTCCCGTCATGGTCTGTTGGTTGTTGCTCCAGTACGACAGGAACCTCGCCTGAATAGCGGTCTGTTAATTGTCCATCCAGCACGTTATTTTCGTATAACTTCCTACCACCATTCTTTCTGAGTTCCGCGTCGTATTCCTGCTTCATTTTGTCGTAGTGTTTGCGGTGAATGAACTCGAAACTGTCAGACACCTTCTGGCGGCAGGATAAGGTTTAACCTAACATGCTCATAGGTGGACATAGAGTACGTGTTTTATCTTTTCTTGTTTTCCGACTTTATATACGTGTCAATCTGTTGTTAACAATCTACAATTGACAGCATATTTCAAACGAAAAAATTGCCCGTGACTGCTGAACAGTGAGCAATGATAATTGGTTCATAATTATTATGGCATTTTAATTACTGTATTTCATACACACTTCACAATAAAACATTCTCATTAAATTTACATTTTTACTTCCTTAAGTACTGGTTTAAAAAAAATTGTACTTCGTCAGTTATTGAGAGCGACAAAATTCTTGTCGGGAAATTTTAAGCAGTCGTGGTACTCTTGTACCCTAAATTACGGTGGGTTTTGGTTTGATAATAGGGATATCTGTTGCTAAAACAACGTCGAAATGTAAATTAATGAGATTTTTCTCAATTGTTTCCAGACCACTTGACATAATTCGTATTTTTCTTTCTGTACCCTTTCTTCGCGAAAATATTAGTAATCTGATTCAATGCTCACTCAACACCCAACTATGCTAGGTTCTATACTGACAGATAGATAAGATTAACGAAATGCTACTGTTATGTACTAAATATTTTGTCAAACTTTTATTTTTTAGATGAAAGAATGATTTCCAGGTTTCTGAGAGGCTGCAAGCACGACCTGGAAAGAACCAAACTCAAACTGGATACGTATTTCACTTTGAGGTCTACTTTACCGGAATTTTTCCAGCAACGCTGCCCCCTCAGCAGAGAGATTGTCACCGCTTTAGGAGTATTGTACGAATAAAGTTTTCATTATTTTTATATTAGTTAAAGTACTGTAAGCTAATATACTGTAAGCTAATATACTGTAAGCTAATATACTGTAAGCTAATATACTGTAATATAACTGTAAGCTAATATAGAAAGACAGTGGTTTCTAATGAGCATACGCCTAGCTAAATTTAAAATAATACCGGGGACCACTTTTTTCATATATGCTTATGGAATTCCACGCCCTCTTTCAGAAATACGTTTCCATTTTATTTAAACATTAAAAAAGGGGAAAATTTTGAAATTAATTCTTTAATTTCTTTTAATTTTACGTAGCATTAAATACAAATTTGGACACAAAATTACACAATAGTTAAAATTTGGCTGCAGGCTTGAAATTTTTTAATCTTAAATCAGCGTTAATATTTAATCTGTTACGAAATTTGTTTTTCATATAACAGTAGATAAAAAAAGCTTAGTCGGTAACTGTAGGATGTAATTCACAGGTAGGTTTAACCTATGTTAATTAATTAAGTAACTGTAGGATGTAATTCACAGCTGGGTGTAACAGTAGGTAGAAAAGCTGAGTTCACAGTAGGTAACTGTAGGATGTAATTCACAGCTGGGTGTAACAGTAGGTAGAAATGTTTAGTTCACAGTAGGTAACTGTAGGATGTAATTCACAGGTAGGTGTAACAGTAGGTAGAAAAGCTGAGTTCACAGTAGGTAACTGTAGGATGTAATTCACAGCTGGGTGTAACAGTAGGTAGAAATGTTTAGTTCACAGTAGGTAACTGTAGGATGTAATTAACAGGTAGGTGTAACAGTAGGTAGAAAAGCTTGGTTCACATTAGGTAACTGTAGGATGTAATTCACAGCTGGGTGTAACAGTAGGTAGAAATGTTTAGTTCACAGTAGGTAACTGTAGGATGTAATTCACAGCTGGGTTTAACAGTAGGTAGAAAAGCTTGGTTTACAGTAGGTAACTGTAGGATGTAATTCACAGGTAGTGTAACAGTAGGTAGAAAAGCTGAGTTCACAGTAGGTAACTGTAGGATGTAATTCACAGGTAGGTGTAACAGTAGGTAGAAAAGCTGAGTTCACAGTAGGTAACTGTAGGATGTAATTCACAGGTAGGTGTAACAGTAGGTAGAAAAGCTGAGTTCACAGTAGGTAACTGTAGGATGTAATTCACAGGTAGGTGTAACAGTAGGTAGAAAAGCTGAGTTCACAGTAGGAAAGATGAAACAAATTTTTGCAACAATGTTTTATGATTGCAACAATGGTGGTAATGTTGCAGGAACGCCGTTCCTTTGCCTCAACTTACTCCTGAAGGTTACAGAGTCACTGTTCATCGCTTTACAAATCTCCCAGCCAGTGACTTTGTTGCTAATAACATCTACAAGAGTCTCTGCATGATTGGCGACATTCGACTCGTAGAAGAAGGTCTGATAACTGGAGATGTATTTCTTTTTGATGTCGAGCATTTGTCGATGTCACACATTACCAGGCTTGCCAACCCACAGTTGAAGAAAATACTTCATTGCACTCAAGTAAGTGGTGTTTTCCGGATAGCCTAGTTTTATTCATATTGACTAGTTTTGAAAAAAGAACTTAACGAAAACTAAATAGACTGAGGAATAACTGTGACACCCAATTTGTGAAACATTGAAAAACTTTATGGCCAAAACATGGACTAGTCTTTATTGCAAAACATTTAATTATCAATAGTGAAATTTAATGCTTTTTTATGCTTAGACTGTTGGTGGGAAGACATTGATTACACACGATTTGATAAACATTGAAAATAGTTGTGGCAATAAACATAGAGTAGTGCCTATCGCAAAACATTTAATTAGGAATAGTGAAATTTAATGCTTTTTTATCCTTAGACTTTTGGCGGGGAAACATTGATTACACACGATTTGTGAAACATTGAACATAGTTGTGGCACAAAACATAGACTAGTGTCTATTGCAAAATATTTAATTAGCAATATTGAAATTTAATGTTTTTTATGTTTAAGTTTTATTTTAGAGTTTGGAGACAAAGCAGAGAATTTGTGTGCGTGTCCGTCTGTCTGTCTGTCTGTCTGTCTATCGGTAACAAATTTCTTACTAGTAAACGATTTGAAATGTTGATTGTCCAATTTAAATCTGTCAAAAGTGGTCTTCGTAGCTGCCCGAACTCAGGAAAATGTAAGTATTGGCAACAAAAAATATTTAGGGGGTAGTTAAGAGATACATTTTTTAAAGTAAAAATATTTTGTATTTTCATTTCTCTAGTATGGGATATAGTGTTACTGATTCCGAATATGTATAGTTTTGCACTAAAGATACATATGGTGACAAGACTTCTATAAATTTCAATTTACATGCTCCCTTCTAGTTTCAACGTGTTAATACATGTGTGTTCAACATGTCCGCTTTTTGTTTTACAAGAAAGTTTACACGCGCAAAGTGATAATGGAAGAATATCGAAAATTACGTGAAATAAAAATTAGGCTATTATTAATGTTTTGTAGCGCCCCTTCAAACTCTTCTAAACTGCAACCACCATTACAGCATACAGCTATCGGCTCTTACGTTTTGTAGCGCTCCTTCAAACTGTCCTAAACGGCAACCGACATTACAGCACACAGCTATCGGCTCATACGTTTTGTAGCGCCCCTTCAAACTCTCTTAAACGGCAACCGACATTACAGCACACAGCTATCGGCTCATACGTTTTGTAGCGCCCCTTCAAACTCTCTTAAACGGCAACCGACGTTACAGCACACATCTATCGGACCATACGTTCCCTCTCTCTAACGTAGACAAAGCGGCCCTTGTATACCCTTCTAGTCAGCTGTTTGTTTTTTATAAAATCATCCATGGATTATTAATAATAATAATAATAATAATAATAATAATAATAATAATAATAATAATAATAATAATAATAATAATAATAATAATAATAATAATAATAATAATAATAATAATAATAATATAATAATAATAATAATAATAATAATAATAATAATAATAATAATAATAATAATAATAATAATAATAATAATAATAATAATAATAATAATAATAATAATAATAATAATAATAATAATAATAATAATAATAATAATAATAATAATAATAATAATAATAATAATAATAATAATAATAATAATAATAATAATAATAATAATAATAATAATAATAATAATAATAATAATAATAATAATAATAATAATAATAATAATAATAATAATAATAATAATAATAATAATAATAATAATAATAATAATAATAATAATAATAATAATAATAATAATAATAATAATAATAATAATAATAATAATAATAATAATAATAATAATAATAATAATAATAATAATAATAATAATAATAATAATAATAATAATAATATTAATTTTAAGGCAAAAAGCAAATTGAGGCTATTATCTTCTCCCTAAATGTAAGTGTGAGAGTAAAGTGTTAAAGTCGTAAGTGTAGTGTTGCAAGTGTAAGTGTTTGTTAGACTCGGGTACCGCGAGGACGTCTAAATCCTCTCAATAAGTGCAGCTAGTCTGCACCCCCTGCGGGGATCTCATCCATAGAATGGGGTCATTCCTACATTGCTGGCTTTAGTACAAGTTTGTGTTGTCTAGCCATAGTGCACAAGTTTATGACTTGTGTTTGTAACACGTGAATTATAATAGTATAACTATCAGTATACTGCTACCATTACCAGGGACAGCATTACTAGGTAGGATTAGCTGTAGAAACATGTATGTATTCAATATAATTTATAACCAATAACTTTTACATTTCCTGTACAATTCTGTATAGTTTTTTGTCATGTAAGAAAAACTAGCTCTCCTAAATTTGTATAAAACTTTAGAAACCTAATATTTGAAAAAGTGCATTTGGAAAACCGAAATAAACAAATTGTAGCAAAACTTTAATGCTTTACTTCATTAAAAAAATATATTTTTCATCATAATTTCATCTGATATATCAAACAGATTTTAAATTTTCAGTTTAATTAAACTGAAGATATGTAATGCATTTGTGCGGTGTGAAATTAGCAACGAATCTAAATTATTGTTGCTCAGCAAGGGCGTCAAGTTGGAACATAATTATCAAATTCCCATACAAAAAATAACAAAATAGCTCTTTAACATATTCAATCAGGCGAACACTTTCAAATTATATTTAGTAAATTTTAACAATTTTAAAGCCGTAAATCACATTAAAAAGTTTTTCTATAAAAATTTTAAAAATTTCAAAAACTCATAAAAAGTTAAAATAACAGATTGTTAATAATTTTTAGTATGCGGATTAATACATGTCCTTACATTAAATAATAACAAATTTAAGATTTCGAAAACCTTCAATGGCTTTTGAAAAGTAATAATTTTTTCAGCCATGTTTACACGCATACAAAGATAATTCTTAAAAATTCATGTAAAATAGAAAAAAAGCTTGTCCATTTTTTATGAATTTTTGAAAATTGCATTTGTGTTTGCTTAAACATAACTTTCAAAGGCTGTTGGAACATTAAGATTTACTATTAAGTATCGTTAAGATACATGTGAATTCCATGCACATGTTCACAATGATGTGCAAGTTCTTTTTTAATTTTTTATGAATTTTTAAAATCACCTTTGTATCCGCATAAATATGGCTGAAGAAATTGTTGTTTTTGAAAGGCCCTGACGGTGTTGGGAATCTTAAAATTTACTATTATTTAGTGTTAGGACATGTAGTAACTGTATCAGGATACTGAAAACGATGGACTGTTTTATTTGCTATCAATTAAAAAGATGAACACTTTATTTTTACTTTTATTAATTGATCATAGTTTTCTGGTGCTTAACTAATGACTAAATATATATATATATATTCCTCATTCGATGAATTTGTAGGTTTATATTTCTTAAATTTTGTATTCATATTTTTGTGTGATACAGAATACTCTGAAAATATGTAAAATTTTCTTATATTATTTTGATTAAACCATTGCTTCCTTAACTTTTTTGAAAAAATATAATAATATTTATTTTATTTATTTAGTTAATACCAACTTTTCCTTCATACAAACATTTTAGTTACATAAGAAAGACCTACAGGGGGCATATAATGCCCGTACATAGGTTGTATATAAGTTGTACATGGCCGTACATATACATGTATTCATGAACACAATCAGGAGTGAGACAAACCTCACCAAATTATATTATGTAAAAAAAAAGAGTTTTGAACAAAATAATTTCTAGTGATTATTTTCCCGCACATAGTTATTATGATTATTTTGTTAGGTATGGCAGCTTATAATTTTATATATATATATATATATATATATATATATATATATACAATAACAAATTGTCCGCACCTATTGTACTAATTTTTTAATATACCTCTATTTTCATTATAAAATTGTTTAATAATATGTATTACTCATAAGAAATTTATTAGCTTAATAAGAAGCACTGAGCAGTGAGCAGTTAGCACGCAGCAGCTTGTCTTAATAGTAGATTGTTTTCTAAACTGTGATTAAATCACTGTTACTGTTCACTGCTCAGAGCATTCACTGCTAACAGCAAAACGCTCTTAAGCCCACCACTAGTGTTACTGAACTGTTGGAGAGTGCATGTTAGAAATTCTCGTGCAGGCTGTTTTTTATGTAACTGTGACACTTTGAGGTGCGCAGTTCAGAGAAGCAGCAGATTGACCAATATTTTAGCCACATTGACCATCGAGCCTTGGCATTTATATTTTTTAAACTAGTTTTGAAACAATGAGTTTATATGTGAAACAAGGTGCTTACAGACCCTTGTTCTGTGATTTTGAAGCATGTGCTTGATCATTTTATTTGTTGAAGTAATATTTCAACTTGTTTTTTTCAGAATGCGTATCCACAAAGGTTAAAGGCTATTCACATTATTAATGCACCTTCTTACATTGATAGGATTGTTAATATGTTCAAAATGTTTATGAAGGACAAAATGAGGAATAGAGTAAGTTAATAATTAATTTCTGCTACTATAATTAGTTTTAAGGTTCAGGTAGAAATATAGTACTTCCTTTTTACCAGATACATTTTTAATAATATGTATATTCCAAAGGGGGCTGCAGCTCCTTTAAAAAACGGTGTATTAAAGAAGGGTTAAACTGCGAACACAATAATATTTAGGCAGTTATTAAGAGTATCCCAGAAACGTGTTGAGTTCCTTTGATTGTCCCAAATTGATGGAGAAGAATTTAGGCTTTTTCTGTAGTCTGAAAGTCTTGCAGACAAAGGGCAATCAGACTAGCGGGGATATGATTTAATTATCATATATCCAAACATGGTCAAGCAACGAGACATGTGGCTTTATTTTAGATCTGTGTACATGAACAGTGCTAAAATTGCAAGAGAGATAATTCTGCTTCTTGGAGCGCCAGAGCATTCCGTCCTAGAAGGGTAACACAGAACTAAGGCCTGTGGCGATGTTATTGACCAACCATGCTGCTTGGTTTGAACCTTTCTTGCGGCGATGACCCTAGTATTTGCACTTTTAATTTTTTTTTGATTTGGTACTTTACTAAATTAGTATGAAGGAAAATTATTTCACTGGTTGAGTCACATAAGTAATAGTATGGCGTGGTTTGAATGAATAAATATCTGTATTAGTTTAATGATACTGTTATTGTTTTACAAATAAAACATTATTTTTTTTAATATTTGCAGTTCCACATACACTCCTACTATTCAGACCTGTACAGTTACATCCCACAATCTTCATTGCCTGCTGATTATGGCGGTGGAGGAAAAAGTATTGACACCATACAAGGTAACATTTAAGTATTAAGACAATATTTAAATTGAAATTCTATTAAATTCTGTCTCTTGTACCAACAAAATGTGTGTGAAGCAGGCAGTTAAAAACCAGTCAGCAATGTTTACCTTTTAAAATGAAATAAACGCGGCAAGCTTCTGTAACTAACATTTATTTAATGTAAACAAAGATTTCGGGGGGGGGGGAATAGCTTAATTAAAATTGTTTATTGATTGGAAATTATAGGTTGTGAGATATGGTGACCCTTAGTAATGTGATCAAAGGGTCTATTGTGCAACTAAGCCTCTTCAACAGATTGATTTACTCAATGAGTTTGAACAGTTCATTGAATAGATCATTCAACAAGAGGTCCTTGGGGTCATAAGTGTTTAAGAATGCCTAAACCCTAATAACTGTTATTTCAAGAACAGTAAGACCTCACAGTATATTTGTAATTAATATACAGAGCATTCCATGACAGCGCTAGTAACTTTTTCCACCAATTTAACCAGTAACCATGATATTTATGAAAAATGTTACCAGACCAACTTTATTGGAAATTTAATCCTCTTTCTCCATGAATCAATGAAAATTATAATAGGTTTTGCTGTTACAAGAAATGAACAACAACAACACTCTCAATGTTGAATCAGAGCACGCCATCTTGAAACAGAAGTAAATGGGAAAACATTTTACACATAGGTCATTGTTATACAAGATATCTTAATACCAAATTTCAAAACAATTGGTTTATGCGTTTGGCTATCACTAAGTACATTCATTATTATAAATCAGAGGCTGCAACTTCTTGAAATGGAAGTGAATGGGAAAAAGTCTTACACATATATCTTTCAGGTGTTATACAAGGTACCTCCTTACCAAACTTCGAAACAATCAGCCAATGTGATTGATAAAAATTGTGTACAATCCTCATCGTGAAATTAAAGGCCGGCATCTTAAAATGGAAGTAAATAGGAAAAATGTTATACATAAGTCATTTGGGCTTATGAACAAATTTTAAAACAATCGGTCAGTGCGTTTGGCCAAAAACATCATTAAATTAGAGGACGGCATCTTGAAACGGAAATGAATAGGAAAAAATCTGACACATGTTGTTTGGTTTTTATGCAAAGTACTTCCTCTCACATTTTTAAAATGATCTGTCATTGCATTTGGCCAAAATTGCATAACGAACAAACACACAAACCAAATGCTAAGTGGTCGAGTTAAAACAGACACGCATAAAAATTATGAAGCTGCTGACATACTGCCTGTTGTTATAAACATGAAGGTATATAGAATAGTAGTTTAGCTAAAACCTTGGGGAAGAAGTAGATCATGGTCAGTCAATTTTGGGGAGGGTGATGGAGGATTGTTTAAAGCCAACTGTACTTTAGGAAGTAACTGGTGCTCCAAGAAGACATTCCAGCCAGGTGGTGCTAGGGAGCAACGGATCGGCAGTCTACGGGGTAAGTAGGCAGTTTTGCGTACACTTCTTCCCCTTGTCTTTTTGGGTTGAATAAATTGGGGCACGAGTTTCTGGAAAAGATTTTGGAACATTATTTTGGGGAAACCTTTAGAATCGGGTTCATTCTTGTTATCAAATGTAGAAATAACTGAACGGATAAAAGAATATTGTAATATAGTTATATGTATTAAAAGGCATTGTAAACCATTCCTTAAAAAGTCCCAGTTAGGAGAGATTCCAAATTCTTAAAAAATGGTGCTTCAGGCTTGTTTTAGTTTTTACCAGAAATTTGTTGGCATTAAATGGTTCTGGTTTCTTTTACATGGTTACATTAAAAGTGATAAGCTAATATCTCCGTTGAACTGTGATTCTTAAATGCATTTGCGATAAAATTTTTATTTTAAACTTTTTTTAAAAATCTGATTTGAAGATTTTAACATAAGTAAAAATTAACAGAGGAAATTCGGTCAGGATTCACTTTTGCATTTTCTACGTAATATGAAAACTAAAAATTCCACTAAGCAAATTTTAATGTTGATGATTATGTTGAAAATAAATTTTCAAAAAAATAAACTTAAAAATTCACTTTAATGATATTGACACAGCTGCACATTATGATTACTATGAATACATTAAAATAATTTAATGTTATGTAATATTATTAATTAAGTAATTTATTTATTAACACAATAAAAAAACTTATTGTGTTTTTTTCTTTTAGCTCAATGGATGACAAAACTAGAGAATTATTCGGATTGGTTCACAAAACAGGAAAATGTCAAATCTAATGAAAATCTCCGACCTTCCAAAAATATTTCATCATACGACAAACATCATTATTTTGGTTACGAAGGCGCGTTCCGACAGCTAAACATTGATTAATTGACATGGTCTATAGAAAACTTTAGAACTTATTTTCAAAATAAAAATGTAAATATTTTGTAAGTTACATACTTTCTTTTGAAATGTATTAGGCAACAAATAAAGACATTGTTGGTAAGATTTTGTTTAGGCATATAACTTGCTGCATGCAACTGATAAAAGAGGCATTAAATCAAAGTAATAGTAAGTTAGACCGAGTGGCCACCAAATGCATAGTGAAAGGGACTATGCATTCAAAACTTAACATGTAGTTTTTTAAGTAAGTGTGACTACTGAAAGTGAAATGGACCTGAGAGGAGTCAAACGGTATCGCTGGGCTCCGCTCCACATAGCTTTGATACTGTCTAGGTTTGGTTTTGAAACTAACTCTGCTTTCTCCATCTCACTGATCACACCTCCAAACTTATTATTTATTGTTACCTATGTTACTGTTGCTTAGTTTACGGCTTTTAAACATAGTAGTTTCCCAGATTCTGTTACAGTGAACCTAAATATTTAGATTTAAAAGTTAGAAAAGCGTTCTTTAAACTGACTTAACTCCGCTTTTGGTTGCCCTTCAGTTTCATTCCACTCTGCATTTGGTGGCCAGCTGGCCTAACTTAGTAAATGTGAACATTAGTGTGATCACCGATATTCAAGAATTGTTTTATTTAATATATATGTTTTCCTGAATATAATGGTAAAAACATTTCTTGGATGACTCAAAAATGTTAATTTATTTATTTTTAAAATTGAGGCATTAGCAATTTGGAAGTTTAACACATTAAGTTTTACAAAACGAAAACTCAGTTTTAATCCACTTAGGAGCTATATTACTACCTGTTTCGAGCTTTAAAAATAGTGACAAATCATACCAAGTACATTAGTACATAAAAATCATTATACAGTATAGGCCCTATAACTTGTCGAAGATCATTATTGTTAAAAATTGGTAATCATACAGGTATGCAGTGAATTAAAACTGTGTTTTCATTTTATAAAACTCAAGATTTTTTTGAAAATCAATCTTTCTGTTCTATTACATAGAAGTAACAAACTTTGTTTTGAGTGAAGCAGTACTTTATAGTTTCAAATAAATTAATAAGTACATATGTAACCAAATTGCACTTTTTATAGATTATATTTTTTTATACATTATTTTTTTTAACTAAACATTGTACAACTATTTTTTTAAGTTTGAGGTGTATTTTTATTCCTTTGCAATGGCCATTTTGTTTTGAAGTTCATCGTTAATTCTTATCTCACTTGGACTACTTAAACTACTGCTTTTTATAAACAAATAGGTTAAAATATGTTCCTATAAAAAAACCTTAATTAATGTGGTTTTGTGTGGAATGTAGATTTGGTTATTTTTGCAGTTCAAATATGAAATAATACTATTATGGGAAAACTATTATTATTATTATTATTGTTTGGTGATGTTTATCTTATCCCAAACAATTACCAATTAAACAAAATCATTATACCAAAATTTTTTGAGTTTCATAAGAATTTTTCACCATTATATTCAGGAAAACATATATTTAAAATTTTTTTTTTAGCCACTCTAATAAACACTAGTAAACCTACCAGTAACCTAAGAAAAAATTCTGAAGTAATTTAGTAGTAATTTAAGTTGTTTTCACATACTTCGATTTTTCGTGACATAGGCCTATAGGATTATATTTCTAAGATAAGTTGTGAGATTTGTTTATCACAAGTTCATAGCATTAGAAATACTAGGTAGTAGAATATATATTTCCTAAAATGTTAGTGAGAAAGACATATCTTAGGGCTTAGAAATGCCAATAGTATTCTATTATTGTAAATGTTTTAAGGTCATAAAAAATATAAACTTTTAAAATTATGGAGTAATAATTATAATACATTCATAGTACAAGTTTTTCAGTTAATATATGATACCCTATCAATTAAACTATTTTTAAATATTTTAGCAATATATACTGTAGCAGGTAGTTGTTTTATTGTTATGCTTGAAGTAGAAGCGTAGGCTTGTTGTGGGGAGTTGTATGGGAATGTCTATGTTATACAGCGCTTGCCTAATGCATTATGTTATAGGTCAACCGCATAACAAACGGCCTGTGAAGAACACCAGTGGGACAGAGAGAAAAAAATATGTGAGTGAGTGGTTGAGTCCCCACTCTCTCACCACAGCTCCCTCCTTCTGTCTTTTACTATTGCTGAGTAGTGTCAGTTCCCAGCTGATCTCAGAATGGCAGACATTTGTATCACTGGACTGTTGGATGGGAATTCTCCTACATGCAACTGATCTGTTTCCTTCCTCCAACAGTAAGCAGACCGCCGAGGTTAAGAGCCACGATAAACAACCTTATCCTTATTAGTTTTTCAATGTACATCCATACACTATATTTTAATGAGGTTAGAAACCATATCTAATGATATAAGTGAATTCAATTTATCATGTTATATATCAATAGAAATTTTTAGTGACATCATTAGATATATTATAAATTATATCTACCTTCTGAATTATTAAACATTTTTAATGTCATCATTAAATGTTATTACATTTTGAAGCCATATTAATGGATAGCTACTAATGCTACTAGATATTTTTAAAGATATTATTAGATATTTATGATGATAGCAATTAAACCAATACACATTGTAAATTACATTACTAATTATGTAAAGTGATAGCTATTGAACCATTAAACATTTTAAATTACATCATTACATACATTAAAAATAGCTACTTTAAATGACATATTAAATTCGTTAAATAATTGCTATTGAACATTTAAAATGACATCACTTAAGTAAGTTAAATGAATGCTAATGAACATTTAAAAATTTAAAATGATAGCTACTGATGCCACTAAACATTTCTAATGATATCATTTACATTTTAAATGATAGGTACTCATTTACAGATTAAACACAATTTGCAAAAATAGAAATAGTTTGATACAGAGTAAAATTAATATACAGTAATTGTCAAATATACAATAAATAATAATAAATAAGTAAATAAATAAATTTAAAAATTAGGAAAGTTATTCTCTCTATAAAATACTTATATAACTAATAATATTTTTAACGCACTGTAGAGTAATATACAAAATATTTTTTTTTTTAACTTTCTTTTTTAGTTTTGCTTATATAACACTGGTAAAAATATCAAATAAGTAAAATAAAATATTTGTAAAATATGACTAAGTTAAAATACATTTTGAAAAACTGTGCTGATAAAATTTAAAATAAATAATAGTTTACCAATTATAAACATTTGTTGTTTTTTTTTAGTCCATACTTTATGACAGTTAAGCAATGAGAGCAATGAATCTGCATTAATGGTAAGGGAAATGGTTATGGTAGTAACTTCAGTCTTTAATCTAACGAAAACACAGCAGACAGCAGACTGGTGCTCTACCACCTTGGAACCCAGCCATGGTTTCTTTTTCTTCGAAAGGATTATGCCTTGGTTCCTTTACTAATATAGGATTCTTTCAAAGAAAAATATTATTTCTGCTTATTCATCCGATTACAATGAAGCACTGTTAAATCAAAATATTTTATAAAAACCTTTTAAAAGCTCTTTTAGATTATATTCCTAGGGTATATGGTATGAAATTCACTCAACACACTCTAATTTTAATATAGTGTATAGTTACAGTTTCATAAAAATTTATGTAAACTTCAATTTTAGAATCCCAGCCAAGACAACAAAATACACTTCTGTACTGGTCTGTAGTAGAGCTGACACCAAGCACCACACCTGTGAACAAAGAAGTCATAGCACACAAAATTAAGGGTGTTTATTATTAAAGGGTGCACTTTTCTTTAACCTACAAATGTTTTAAATTAAGCACCTGAGAACAAGAATTGATTTTCCAAACCTAGCTAAGCGATTTAACTCAACCTTTCACCAATTGGTTTCATAAGAGTTGGCGAAAAACCAGAAAATCTGTTTATTTTTACAAAATTGATTCATCATATTTTGCTCGATTTGGTCATGTGTGATTCATAACTGATCAATGTAACACACTGAAATCCTCAAACTGAAAATTTCTTTAATTATTATTGTTTATGTACTAATAAACTGACTTCACTTGTGAATCTTTATAAATGACAAAAATTCTAGCAAAATCTAATGAACCAATATAAAAAATCAGGCCAGTTATCCTGTTTATTTGGTCACTAGCTACTGAGATGATTGTTTGGGGAAATAGTAACCCCCCCATTTTGGTACTTAAGAGCTAGCCTACACTTTAGCAATAGGCTATGTAATAAAGTTTCATGAAAGCTATTTTAGAGAAAATCTGATTTTTTTGTTATGTTTTATGACTTTATTTTACAAATAAGAGCTTAAAAACAAACTGCTTCAAAAATTTTAAAAAAGTTTTGAGGTGTGTGCAAGATATACACTAAGCAACAATCTTTATTTTTGTTGAAATCAGTTCATTATATTTTTACTAATCAGTCATCACTGATGTTTGACACTAAGCCCTACTTGCAATGTATTACACTGGACATTACCACAAACTGATTTAAAAAATCATAATGCCTATTTGTTATAAAGATATATGTTTTCAAAAAAGTGATCTTAAGTTATTTTTAAATTGAATTAAATATACATAATATATAAATGAAAAACTTACCAAGGTGGATAAACATAGTAGATAGCTGTAGGAACTGGCTGCGTCACTGGAACATTGTTATAAATTTATCATTCAAAAGAATTATAACTTAATTTATAAATAGTTACATTATGTCAAAAACAAATAAGTTATAATATTTATGGTTTTCAAATTCATAAAAGTAATTCTTTAATTTTTTTCTTTTTATTAAATGAGCAGTGATTAAAGTTAAGTTCCTGCTGAAACTTTTTTAGAATAATAGGCACAGATGGCAACCACTGATTTAATGATGGTGAGTATACACAGTCTTAGCCAAACAGAGTGACCAATTGTTTCATACTTGGTATGGAGGAACAAGGCCCGAATGAAGTATGTGTAAAAGTTACATTTACTTTCATTTAAAGATGGCAGCCTCTGATTTAATGATAAGAAGTTATAAAGTTATAGCTAAACTTATAGACTGATTGTTTTACAAGTTGGTATGAAAGTAATTTGGTACCTTGTATACAGCCTGAATGAAGTAAGTGTGAGATTTTCCATTCATTTTTTTTTCAAGATAGCGGCTTTTGATTTAACGATGAAGTGGTTATTTCCAAGTTGCTGGTTATTTCCTGTATACGAGCTAAATGACCAGACATACCATAACTTTGACCACTTCATGGAGAAAGAGCATAAAACTTACAATAAAGTTGGTTAAGTAACACTTTTTAAAAAAATAATAACCTGTTAAATTAGAAAATAATATTACAAGCTTGTCAAAGCGCTGTAGTGGAACAATGGCTAGGTACTCTGAGGTCTACAGTTCTTTGAACTAATAGTGAAATATTGGAGATATTATGTACAAAATTATTGTTATAATTGTAAAAATAATAGACCAAGTGAAGCGAGCCCTCCAACTGAATTCGACTGTTCGGCATTTAGTTTGCAAGTATTTGTTACTTTTTGCCCAAATGCATTGATCAATAGTTTTGAAATTCAGTACAAATGTATCTTGTACAAAGCTCAAATGATGTATGTGTAAGATTTACATGACTAGATTAAAAGATGACGAGTGTAGTTACTGGCTATTTTGTGTAATATTGGATGAACAGCTTGACTCATGACAGGTTTTACTTCATAGAGAAAGCATTAAATTTCCAATAAAATTTGTCAAGCAATAATTTTTGTAATTATTATGGTTACCACTTAAATTGGTCGAAAAAATTATTAGTGCTGTTGTCAAGCAGAGTCAGGTATGCCGAATACCCCTCCCTCTCTCTTAGCACCCCTTCAACTGGTCTTGCAGTGTAATGATAACTTTGCTTTTTTTGTAATAAAATGACACTGGCTAAACCTTGTGATTATAATACAAACATTTAATTAGGAATTTACTGTGAAGTCTACTTTCTATTAACATCTAGTAGTAATTAACTACTAGTAATAAAATAAATGAGTTCATCTCACCTACTGCTACTGTAGTTGTTGGTGCTGGCCCAGGAGGCATTGGTGTCGTAGCTGGAGGAGCTGCTGTAGGAGGAGGTCCTGGAGGTGCTGCTGTCGGAGAACCTGGAGGTCCCGGTGGAGCAACTGAACTTGGAGATGCTGGTGGCCCTGGAGGTCCGGGAGGTCCAGGAGGACCAGGAGGTCCTGCTGTAGGTCCTGGTGGAGCGGGTGCAGGAGCTGGTGCAGGGGCAGGTGCTGGTCCTGGTGCAGGGGCAGGTGCTGGTGCTGGTGCAGGGGCAGGTGCTGGTGCAGGGGCAGGTGCTGGTGCTGGTGCAGGGGCAGGTGCTGGTGCTGGTGCAGGGGCAGGTGCTGGTGCTGGTGCAGGGGCAGGTGCTGGTGCTGGGGCAGGGGCAGGGGCTGGTGCTGGTGCTGGCGCAGGTGCAGGAGCGGGTGCTGGTCCAGGAGCAGTGGATGAAGTTCCTGGTGGTGGCACTGTTGTGGGTGGAGGACCTGGGGGATTAGCTCTAGGAGTGGTTGTTGTCACTATTGTTGATGAATTTATAATAATAATACCACCAGTCCCGTCATTACAACCTTGGCATGGGAAACCAAAACCGCAACCGGAATAACATGGATATGGTTGCTGATATTGAGGTACTTGCGGTACCTGTGGGTACCATGGAAATGGAATTCCAGGATATGTAGAAGGATAATATTGAGTATACTGAAAAAAGGTGAAAAATATAAATGTAAAAAATTACTGTAAATTTATCTCATTTAGCCTAAGACAGATAAATATAACTATAATATGACTGACAATTATGTAGTATAATTGTAGATCTATATGGGTCTGTTAAGAAGTAAATGGTATATGATGATAAGAAATAATTATATATCTAGATAATTAACTTAATATTTATCATGTTTTAAGCAAAATTATTAATTAAGTATTATGGGTCAGGGCCGCTTTTGTCTGTGTATATTTTTATTTGAACAACTATCATATAGTTGTTCTCTAAGCATTTATGAGTTTTCTAAACATTTTTAGAAAATTTTTTAAATGGTCAGGTTATTTGCTCCATGGCTCTATAACTAAATATTAACCTGTTCTAATATATTTAGACCACTATCTATAATAAAAGCTATGAGAGTTTTATATTTCATTGGGAATTCATTTTTCAATGTACCAAATTGTTGATTTATAATAATTAGTAAAATTGTCCTACATTCGTACATTTTGTATTATGTGCTCCAGCCTACATACATTGCATGTAAAAAATAGTCTACACAAAATCCTGAGGGGTCATAACTTAAATAAGAACAGATTTGGTGTTCTCAAGGTATCCTAGCTGGATCCATACCTTTCTTCAATTAATCTTAAGTCAGATATCGCCTATTCAATCTTCCAGTCTTCTTTCATCTATTCTTGTTTTTTGTGATCCTGATATTGACCAAAGATTATAATACTACTTTCGTACTAAAGAAATCCACAGACTGCACCTAGAGCTTATAAAAAATTAATGTCTTTTCAGTGGATTCCCAGTCACTTTGTTATACTTGGGAATGAAACTGCAGACAGAATAGTAGGAACTATATACAGTACAAGATTTGGTCCCAGACCTAAACTAAATAAATCCCTACAATGTTCAGACTCTGACAGTTGTTCACACTTCAAGTAAAAAATGAGAAAGAGAAAATATAGGATGTCACTTTTTTTGAAATCCAGGAATTTCTGAGCAACCTAGAACATCGATAGGTTGAAGTAAACTTTGGAGCAAGAGCTTAATTAGACCTTTTCATCACAGAAAGATACTTGTTCTGCTTCCACCTTGTTTATACTGTACAGTTTTCCTATATGTAGGGCATGTAATAAAGAAGAGGACCAAGAAAACACTTTCACAATGGTTTGTTTTGAAGATTTGGTCTTGTTTATTTTAATGACGATTTGTTTTGGAGGATTAAAAATATAAAAGTATGAAGAAACTTCATGACTCCACATAATAGCATGGCTCGTTCACAAAAATCCAAAACACTGGCATATCAGTTGGAAGTAGTATTCGAGTGTTATTAATAACATAATGCGTGTTTTAACAGTAGTTTACAGGGATTAAGAGGCATGGTTGAAATATATCAGGGGAATAGCAAAGAAATGGAAATAACAGATATAAGGACGATGCAAGCAAAAAGCTTTTACAAAACATAGTGGATTTAGACCAAGAGGTCAATAAAAATCCCACAGTCTAAGAAGTTAAGCATCTATATGTTAAAACATGCTGATGAATGGATTATGCAAGAACTCTTGTACATCAAATGTAGCCTATGTGATACTGACTGTGATTCACAGTAAATTTCGCATAAGAACTCCTGGGAGCAAATATGAAATCAACATAAACAAAGAACAACAATAAACAGAAGCAAGTCATGGTACAACATGTGCACTCCTTCCATTACAGAAGCTAATCATGTCATATTGGGAAAGCCTAAAGGTGATCCCATTGAAAACATTACTCCAGAAAACAAAAAAATGCTACTAGAGGAAGAGGAAACTGAATAATCATCTCAAGATGAACTTCAACAAACTACTAAAAGGTTGGAGATGATGAAAGTAAAGCAAACAACTGCAGCAAGAAAGAAAGACATTGCTGAGGAAAATGGAATCAAGTAGGATCTCAAAAAACGAAGGAAAAAGAAAACTAGCACAAAATCTATTGTTACAGCTGTCAATGAAATTATAAAACAAGCCATTTTGATAGTAGCAAACCAAGTGCAGAGGGGGAAGGAAAAGACCAAGGATTATAGAAGGTAACCAGTTGGAAGTCTATGGGATGGTTTTGAAATACAACAAAACTCTGACAGCTATCAAAATAGCACTTCCAGAAGACTACCCAACAGCAAACTTATCAGGTAATACTAAACAGGCCGAACATATTGAAAACTCAGTGTTAGAGGAATTTACCTTTTTAGAACATAGAGAATTTCCTCAATTATATTCCAATTACATAAAAATTGGTAAGAGAATACCAAATGGACAGATATATGAAGGCATTCTGAAAGTGATAAAAGATGATTTTTAAAGCACATAGAGTGTTTCACTCAAGATGGATTCATTCCTTGGTAATCAGAACTAAAAATTCAACAACAAGGATTGGAAAGTAATAACAATGAAAAAAGGGAAAAATGACCAAAGAATGGTAGTTCTAATTAATGAAACATCCCTAAACTTTCTTAACAGTAATAATTTATTGATAGTAAATGTCAAGAGAAGAACCCATGTTTAGAAATAAAACACTTGAGAAAGTCAGAGAAATTGCAATCGTGACTGAATATAAATTGACTTTCTATCAGGTTTCGGATGAAATTTCAGTTTTTAATCACTACCATGTAGTGTTTAAAATTAATTTTAGGTTTAAAAAGGGAAATATTGTAATCCTGAAAGCAGGCTTGAACTCCTATCACCAGGAGCTAACCTTTAAGTTAGACTCCCTAAATAGGAGGGTCAGGAATAAAAATGTTTATGATCCTTCCAGTATAAACAAATATTTAATTGGCTCATATTTAAATAACTTTTTAATTTAAACTAGACCTGAAAAGAAAGGTTCTGAATGATAAAATGAGCATCAAGAAAAAAAATAATCGACAGAAACTTTATGACTTTATAATAAAGAAAAGAAAAGGATCAGTGGGATAAATGTTATGAATCTCTAACTAAATATTGTCTACCCTTAGAAGGTTCCAGTGGAGGCAGCTGAAGTGAGCAACTGATGGGTTTAGTGATCCCACCATCCCTCTAGCTCATACTCCTTTCACTTATTTACTCAAAACACAAACACACACACACACACAAACTCTAAATAACCTAACTCTAAAGTGTAAAGCGACCTGTGCAAAACAAAAAATTCTTTTTAATGAAATCAATACATGTGTCAATAATAAAATAAATTTTCTGTAACAATTTTACACCATCTAGTCAGCAGGACTGACAATTCAATAGCTTCAAAAGAAATAGTCCTTGGGAGATTTTTAGTTAACCAAAGAGCCTAAAACAAAGGAAGCCAAGGAAACAAGTTCTAAGGCTCATAAAGAACACAAACATAAACTGGATCATTAAGGGTCTGGAATTTGAATACAAAGGTCTTCAAGGGGTTTTTGTGTACATACATATACACAAATGTATGTGTGTATCCATATATCATCGCATGGCCATCTTACATTGGATTATTATATTATAAATAAAATAATGTATGGCTTATACATTATTATTATTATTATTGATTACATTATATATATATATATATATATATATATATATATATATATATATATATATATATATATATATAGTGGCTTACAACTGAAAAAAAATACCTAAATAGTCAAAATATGATTAACTGTTAAAGTTTTAAAAGGGTTTTTCCCATCAGTCTGTATACATTATATCATTTTTATTTATAAAATAAATAAACTATAAATAAAAATCTACTGGATCTAAGGAACAATTTAGCCTGTAACATGGTTTTTTTCAGAATTTTGACTAATAATGTTTTGGACCCTACAATGGCAGGTAAATTATACCCGCAGGTGTAAATTTCATTGTTGTATTGTAAAGAAATCTTACATTAGAACAAATACATTTGATTGAATCATCATTCATACTCACACACTTCTAGTTATCCATTTCTTTTCAAAAGAAATTGTATCACTACCCTGTTTTCTTTAACACTTCAATAGTAGTAATCTTCAGTGATACTTTTGCTTATTTCTAAAAATCACTGTAATTAAATAACAAATTATTTGAATTTAGCACAGTCCAGGGAAGTTAAAAACGAACATATCGCTCCAGGCTACAACAAACTGAACTTAAATGAGAGCTGCTTTTGAAGCTCAAAAAAGAAAAACAACAGTTTAATAAGGTAACAAAATATTGAATATTATTTTTTGTGCTTTAAGGCTCAATTTTATTAAAAAAAACACCACCTCGGTGGTCTAGTTGATACGTACTGGGATTTCATCCCAAGGACCCGGGTTCGATTCCCGGCCAGGGCTTGGCATTTTCATATCCCTTCATCATCCCTTCATCTGCATAAGCCCAAGTGTGCACAATAGTCAAACGTTAAAACACAAAAAAAAATCAATTTTATAGTGGAATTGAACATATTATGACATTTATAACTGTTAGTAAATAGCATCCTTATTTATTTAACTGCTGTTATTATTTAGTTCAAAGAACTATGAAACTATTTCGTGATGAACATAGTTTGATGTAATTTCTTCTTTTAAATACAGAGTTTGTAATTTTAGAATTTTTTTAATCTTGTCATGTTTTTATATTTTCTCTGAAAAAGCAATCTTTATTATTATAATAGTGTGAATAATGTATAAGTGTAAAAGTTAGACTTTGAAGAATAGAAAAAATGGAGGGAGTGGTAGGGATGTTCTGATACAGCTGATACTGATTGGTATCGATATTTTCCTTTCAATTCTGGCAGTATCTGTATTAATATTGGTATTTCGATAATAACAAGGTAACAATATAAATACGTTGTATGGTGATATCGATCAAAAGTGTGTCGCATTTTACCAGTGTACTTCTTTCAAAAAGAAAGAGAAGGTTACTTAAGCAGGAAATTAACAAACAATTTCCAATTTAAGCAGCAGAGTGTTGCCTGTTTATCTATCTTTTTCTTATCACCTTATTGTGTTATTTTTAATATCAGTAACCATTACACGTTGATATTTGAGTCATAAGTATTGCATTGCTCTTTTTTAACAGGTTTTTTTGTGTTTGTACATTAATTATAGTATTAATTATGTATGGATTTAATTCTTTCTCATTAGTTCGTTGTACATTATAGTATTAATTATGTATGTATTTAATTCTTTCTCATTCATTCATTGGTGTTTTCAAGAATTAAGTTAATGTTTAAAACTCATTTTCAGGCGTTGAATTAATAATGATTACATTATAGTTTGTAGTGTATGTTGCTGTAGTATATGTATATGTACCATTGTGTGTGGTACCATAATGTACCATGTACATGTACATGTACTGTATATTGTAGTACATGTACTAAGTTTGCTGTAGTCTATTTGTAAATGTTTAAAGTACTGTATTAAAAGTTTGTATTTAGTTTTTTCACATTGGTAAAATGTAATTTTCACAAATTTTAGGTTACAATTCCTAAACTTAAACATTTTTTTTTATTAAAAAACAACATAGTTGTCAACTGATATAAATAATAACACATTTAATTATTATTATTATTATTAGTATACATATTTTATTAAAACAAACAATGTCATTTCATACCATGAGTACTGATACTTTCATCTGATATTATTTGAGTATCGATATTTTTTCTGATATTGTATTGATACCAAATATCATATGGATTGCAATATAGGTATATCTCTACGGGGATGGGGCTAAGAATCAGTTGTTGCCCTGAGCTGCCATGATTGAATTATTTAAAAAATCAAGTGCAGCTGAAATTAAGAATAAATTTTACCTTTATGATTTTTAAAAGTTATTACAGTTACCCAATCTTTCAACCCACCATACATTATAGCTTATACATTATAGTGTTACCTAATGTAAGGTATTCACACACCTGAGCTTATGACAACATAATTTTTTAATAAATAAAAACTTTATTTAAATAAATATTGTAAATACTTACAATTTTAACATGATTATAGGCAACATGATTATAGGTTAAATAGACTATATGATGCAAGTAACATTTCAACATTCAAGATCTTCCACATATAAATAAGCTTTTTTACCAGGAAAATTAATCAATATTTCTTTATAGATAATAAAGTAGACTGCTTATTATCACTTTCCATTTCAAATATTTTACCTTTTAGATACATTTATTATAATGTTCAAACTTGAATAGTAATATACTGTAGGCCTATATTATGTTAAATTCTTTTTAAAGTTTATGAAATACCATAAGTGTTTCATACCCCATAATATTGTGAATTCGGTATCATTGGTTGTGGTCCATAGAACATTGGTAAAGGTCCTGAGAAATACTGACAGTGCTGAAACAAAACCGAGTGTTGAATAATTTGCACGTTTTTTTAGATATATAATGTAATTATATTGCAGATAATAACTGGCCTAAAAATAATATGTAAAAGTTGAAATCATTTTTGCTATGAACCACAACATTATAGAATAATAAAAACTAATCTGAACTACTGGAATACTTTTTGGACCACAAAATTGCAAGCACAGTTGTTATAAAATAGCTTCGGTATTCAAAAGAAAATTAAAAATTGAACTTCTGGTAATATTTCTAATTGTTTATTTTTGGAATCATTAAGTATTTTTAACTGTGTAGAGACATCTTACTATACTGTACAATAATACAAGTTTAGTATACAAGTTGAACTATATAAATTATTAGTATAAACATTCTACATTTTATTTAGAAATAGTTTTTTTAAATTTTTTGTGTAATTTATTTAGAAATATTATACTTAATTATTTTCAAACCTCTTTGATTTGTTTCCTTGTTATATACACTGCATGACTGATCTAATGCACCCTTCTTTCATTTTCTTATTTTAGGGACATTTTGGGTTTAAAAGATGTTTAAAAATTTTGAATTTAACACATTGGATTGTTCATTTTTATGCTAATTATTTACATCTAGACCTGAATATCCTTAGTAGTGACTTAAGCCTATAACAATACCGATTTCTTTCAATGGATTTTGATTGTTAACGCAATTTTTACACAGGTTAAGACTGTTTATAGGGTCTAATTTTTTAATTATTGGTGTGCGTATATAGTGGGATTGCGTTAATCCAACTCTGTAATAGTTCAACCATCGCACTAATCCGACCACCTCAAGCAAAGAAATAGTCAGATTAATGAGATCCCACTGTATTATTATGTTTTTGTTAAGTTTTTTCTTAAGAATTTGAATATCATTAATTTTTTTACTGTTTTTGTTGGTTATTTTTTTACCGGTATTGGCCTTATGTAAGATTGTTAAGACATTCTAATTTTTGTTGTTGTTTCATGTATATTATTACGTTTAAGTATTTATTTAAATATCCGAAAGTTGTATTTTATTTGATTATTTTATGTAAGTTCAATTCTTTTCTTTTAAATTGTTTTCTGAAATATTATCTATAATCACTGTCCAGTATCTCTAATAATTATGTGGATGATTTTTTTTTTTTGACTAGATCATATTTTCATAAAGTTCTAAACTAAATCCAATAGCTTTTTTTTTCTTTTTTGCCTAACTTGACTCTGGCCATCTTACACTTCTAACTGCTCTAGCACCTCTATAGAACTATGCTACATGCTCTATAAGTCTGGCTACATGCTTGCCAAGCAAAGAATTTGCTTTTTCTCGCATTAATGGTTTGTCAAAATCCAGATCTTTACAAACATTCCATCCAGCCAAGCATACAAAATCTAGGATATTTATCACAAACATTTGTGATTTCCACAATAATCTCCCCTGAAATTATGATTTATTATCTATATTAGTTCTCCTAATATAACTCCTCAGATGCATACCTTAGTGTTATACAACTTAATTCTGTTATAAACTGACATTTGGGAATTTATTTCCAATATCCAATAAAATTGTCTTTACAGTATTTTATAATGAGTTCAGTTCTTTTCTTTTTAAAATGCCCTTTGAAATGTAATCAAACATCATCATCCAACATCATGATAAGTATATGGATTATCAAATTTTATTGTTAAATTTCTTTTTAAATGTATATATTTTAACTTGGTCTCATTAAGTTTCTGCCAATCTTTAATTCCTTGCTTATTGTAGTTTGCTGGTAGATACAGAATCACTGGGTTCAGGAGCCAGTGTAGTAAAGCAGTATCATTGCACATCTGCAAATATTGCCAACAATGTTTACTCTGATTTTATAAGATCACTTTTAAATAGCAAGTATAGGATATAGGCCTTGTATACTTGCTTGGAGCATACAGACATTAATTTCAGTTCTAATATATCTGCACTAAAATATCTGTCTGTTATCTGTGCTGAAAACAGGTCTACATAATAGTTCTGTAGCATTAAGGCAAAGAATATATAAATAAATAAAATAATTAATTTGTGTTAGATAAAAAAGCAATTGTAATTACCTTTATTATTAAAATTAATGGATAATTTATTCGTTAATAAACCTACTGTCTTTACAAAGATGAGACAGAGGTAGGCAAATGATCTCAGGGTTACCTATTATTTACATCAGTGATGGATTTTAATGGTAACCAGTCAGATTTGGAGCAACATTCATTTTTCTATAACTTATTTGAAAAGGAAAATGCTTGTGAGAGTTTGTTTGGCTTTAGAAAAGCAAGAAAGGAACAGTCTTTCTACAAAATAAACTCTTTTTATAAATACAGCTTCTTTCTCTTTAATTTGATTTTATTGTAAAGCAACACTTCTTCTTGTAATGTCTGATGAGCCGCCACAGGTTAAGTATTGAATGACTATAATAATATCATTAAACAATTACCATAAAATAGGTTTCCAAAAATAATCACGTTTTTGTATTGATCAAGCTTCAGCCACTTAGATTAACGATGGTGAGGCTTATTAAGGATTATTTTTTAATTTTTTTTTGTTACAATAAGAAAAATGTTTGCCATGTTTAAAGTAGTGATAAACAATTTCCTTTAAAGTTAGTATATCTTACAAGAATTAAATGAATTATTTTTATATTATATTTATATAATAAATATATATATATATATATATTTATATTTATATATTTATATTTATATATATATATATATTTATTTATATATACACCTAGGCCCTATATATTTTCATTTATTAAGATAACTTTTCCTCATCCAATTATTTTATAATATTGCCCAGGCTATTTATCAATTTAAAATTAATACATGTAGCTGGACATCAACTCAAAGAAAAAAGAAATCAATGCAACTCTAATAAACAATCCAACATACCACAAATATTATTCCACTGATGAAGAACAGAACGGGGTATACTGCCATGTTGTCACTATGAACACTTTAACGCATTACTAGCTTACTAAGCTTAGCTGCAGTTTTATTTGCTAAATATTAACAAGTTTAGGTAGGCCAGCCTTTATGGTAGTAGTACAGTAATTGCAGTCATTTTATTGCCAGGAAACTGACAACATGCATTGTCAACATGTTTCCTGTAGTTATAAGCAAGTCATCATCACCTTAGTAATTAAAAGGGTTCTGCTCTTATACCAGTTCTAGGCTATATGTAAACAATAATATCAAATTGTTAGACTCAAGGTTGTTGATTAAATAGGACGAAGAGAAACAAAAAGTCTGCAGCTTCCTAACAAAAAAATATGTCAAGCGTCATGGTCTAACATTACTACTAAAGAGCCATGGTATGTCCTTTCAATTCCTGTGTTTTCTAAATTATATGTAGCCTAATATTTAAAATGAGAGAACATAATTTTAAAATGTATGGTAATTTAAACTGAAACTACAGTGATAAGAGTTTATGATCTTTCTGATACAAATGTTTTAATAAAAGTGTCAACTACTTTTAGGTAGGGTTTAGTAAAAATATTTCAGTCAAAAGTTTGCCGATTTTATGTCATGAATGGCTGACGTGGACTGAACCAGTTAATAATGACAATTAATTCCACTGTTTTTGAAGAAATTGTAAAATATGTAAATATTAACTTTATCAAAAATCAAATTTATCATTCTTGTTTAGTTTTTCACATACTAAGAGTAGTGACTTAATTATGCCTAATTAGGTTTTTACATAATGTATGTGTTACACTGACCTGTATCCAGATTTGAAGCAGTATTATGTTACAAAAAAGTGTCTTATGAACTTTTAGTTTAACCACCAAACTAAATATTACTGCTTGATAATATTCAAACATCGAACCAGGTATTTTGGCTTATCCTTCTAGTTGATGGTGCTATAATTACCTTCCTCTTGTTGGTCTTTTAAACTCAATGTTGTTAACAAACTGTAAGTAAAATAAGTAGGCTTTTTCATTTCATTGTGTTACTGTTTATTTTTAAGTATATTATTTTGATGTATTACCAATGTAATCTATCTAAATAAAACCATTGACATGGATGAGCTATTGGAATAAATTGCACAAAAAAAGCAGCCATAGTTTACAACTTTGCAGTTATACTTCAATTTAAAATATCCCTAGTTGATAAATAAGCTCTTGCAATTTAAGTTCCAGAAGTAGTCATACTTAAAAGCTTTGCCTTTATATTTCAATTTCAAGTATCTGTTATGTTATTATTAAATATTCATTACTCACAATAGAACTGTCTCCATATAATTTTACTTAATTTAATATTGTTCCTTGTTTTAAATTTTCAAGCCACCTGTTTCTTGATCTAAATTCAATATGCTCTAACATTTTAAAAAAATTCTCTGTTTTTCCTTTAGAATTGGTCTCTCTAAACCTTGTGTTTTTCTTTTGGTTTTTGTTTTACGCTTTTAAGCATAAAAGCATTTCATTAAACATTTTTCCACATCAGGCAATGCAATATTTCATTTTATCTTAAAATTTAATTTACTTTGTCACTTTTTTCTTATTTCTTCTTCCTGTTTAATAATGGTAAGGAAAGTGCTGCTAGGTATTCCATTTACATCAGCTATGGCCTTTTTTTGTTCCACTCTTCATTGTATCTATCACTTTAACCTTATCTTCTACATCAAACACTTACAAGTTCCCTGTTTAAGAATTGTAGAGAGAGTGTTGCTAGGTATTCCATATTCATCCTTCCATATTCATATTCTTCTTCTTTTTTGTACCACTCTTCAATGCATCTATCCTTTATCCTATCACTTTAACCTTCTCTACAATATTCAAGTTTAAGAATGGTTTAAGAAGAAGTCAAGAAGAAAAGTTTCCTGTTTAAGAATGGTGGAGAGATTGCTGCTAGGTATTCCACATTCATCAACTATATCCTTCTTCTTTTTTGTACCACTCTTCAATGCATCTATCATTTAACCTATCACTTTAACCTTCTCTTCTACATATAACCTTCTCTTTAACCTTCACTTCTACTTATAAGTTTCCTGTTTAAGAATGGTGGAGAGAATGCTGCTAGGTATTTCATATTCACCAGCTATGTCCTTCTTCATTCTTATAGCACTTATCCCTTATATATCACCTTCTCTTCAATACTTGATCACTTATAAGTTCCTATTTAGAACTCATTTTAACTATGTATGCACACTTTTTTAAAAGGCTATGCAATCAAATACAATGTAATACTGACTTAAACAATACCAATGTGGAACACCACACATGGCCCGTTCTTGTTGCAACTTGTTTGTTTTCTTTCTGTAATTCTTCAAATTGTAGAGGCTTTACAACCAATACTTTGAATTCTAGAGGCCAGTTTAGAATAGTAGAGGTCAGAACGTACAAAATTAAAACTGTAGAGATCAGGTAAGGTCTCCCTAAAACTATGAATTAGATGATCTTTATTCATGAATAACAGAGGTTTTTCCGAGGAAATGAGGAACAATTTGAATTTTAAAGATTTTCAAAAGAAAGAGGTTTGATAATATTTCAATTTTGCCACTTTTTAGCAATAATTTGTACTGACAACACATGTTTTTCTTGTGTATTTGGATTGGAAGTGAACAACTTAAGCAATAAAGTCTATCTTAAAATTTAAGATAGACATAATTGTTTTAAGACAAAACAGCTGATTTTATTACTTAAGTTATACCCTCTTTCCAGAAGACCAATCCATATGGTACAGATACTATTGTTCCCAAAGACCTATAGTTTAGTAGATCTACCTGATAAGATGTCCAGACTGTTCACACAAATTCTACAGTCACGGCAATCAGTGTATTCGTTAAGGTGTTCACTGCCTACTAAAACTACAGATTTGACTGTATCACTGATATAGATCATGAAAAAGGAAAAGTGTTTTAACTTTAGGAATATCACAAACTGACTGTCAGGTATTTTCATCAAAATCTGACAAGGTAACTGACATCGTTCATCAAAATCATTTTAGTAGTTTAGGTTGCAGACACAACGATTTTCAAAATTTTTCACTTAGTGATGTCTCTTATAATACTGCCAACTCTATAAAGTTTTTGTTTTTAAATCACGAATAAGTGAAAACTGCTAATTGTCACCTTCAACATATATAAATTGCAACAGCTTAGATGTGGAACATTGCTGTGTTCCTTTATCTTTCTTTCAACTTATACTTTCATTCCATTAAATATTGCACACAGATAATGAAAAGATTCTGGCTATAAGTTCTACAGTCTAAAGTAGTTCTAGTTTAAAGCATTAAAGTTATATTTCAATTCCAATTATCACTTACAGATAAGCTCACAATACATTTAAAAAATGAAAAGAAGTTATACTTTAAATCTATGAAGTTAAGTAGTATTTTAATTTCAAATATGATATGTAAATCAATGAATAAGTTCTCGCTATAATTTTAAAAAAACAAAGGTATTTCTAGTTCAAATCTTTGAAGTTATTTTTTCATTCCAAATATAGCACATAGAATGATAAATAACCTCATACTATATAGTTTCTTAAACCAAAACTAATTCTTCTTCAAATCTTTTAAATTATACTTTCATTCCTAATATGATATGTAGTTAGAAGAATAAGTCCTTGTATTAAGTTCTAGAAACCATAAGTACTTCTAGTTCAAATCTTTGAATTGCACTTTCATTTTAAATAATGCATGTAGATTAATGAATAAGCTCTTCCAATAAATTTAAAAATTCAAAAGAAGTTCTATTACAAATCTTTGAAGTTATACTTTCATTTCAAATGTTACATATAGATCAATGAATAAGTTCCATAGACCAAAAGTAGTTTGTTCTAGTTATAATCTTTGAAGTTATTCCAAATATGACACATAGATCAATGAATTAGTTCTTGCAATAAACTCCACAGACCAAAAATAGATTTACTTGAAATCTGTGAAGTTTTACTTTCATCCAAGTATGACATTTATCAATGAATAGCTTATTCATAGAGCTTTTTGCTATAAATTTCATAGAACAAAAGTAGTTCTAGTTCAAATCTTTAAAGTTATACTTTAATTATATATATATATATATATATATATATATATATATATATATATATATATATATTATAGTTCAATGAATAAGCTCTTTTATAACTTCTATAAATCAAAAGTAGATTTAGTTTAAATCTGTGAAAATATACTTAAGTTACAAATATGACAATTTAGATTGATGAAATAACCTTTTCATAGAACTTCTTACTATATTCCATAGACCAAAAGTAGTTCTAATTCAGATCTTTGAAGATGTGCTTTCATTCCAAAAATGACATAAATTGATGAATAATATTTTTCTATATGTTCCATAGACCAAATGTAACTACTTCAAAAATTTGCAGTTGTACTTTCAATTCAAATTTTGTATTTTGGCAGATAAAACCTTAATGTGAGTTCTATAAACTAAAAATAATCCTAGTTCACTACACAATAGGTTTGATATATTTTTAGGAAAGAGTAAATCAATAACAAGAGTGTATATATTCGTTTAGAAACTTCATTTTATTAATGAAGACACAATGATATGAGGAAATATATGTACATGAAGGTGATAATAATATTATTGAAATAGAAGAGAAAAATATTTTTTTAATTACAATGATAAAATGTCGACTAATAAAACAACGTTCTACTATATTTGTAGAGGGGCGAAGGTACTTGGGAGAGTTCGAACACTCACAAACGTTTACACTTAAACAAAAATTAATTATAATAATAACGATTTTTTTGTTTTTAATTTGATTTATTTTCAAAAGAATTTTTTTTCGATTTCGCAATTTGAGCTGGCAAGAGATCGTAAAAATTGTGATGTTATTACAAACAATAATTGATTACTAATGACAGTAGCTTTAATGTCAATGTCATTTAAATATCCAAGTGATTTGTTGTAAAAGTATTTGGTGAATTTTTTAACAACAGATGGGACAAAACAAGCAAATCTTTAACCCATTTTTTAACGTATTATAAATAAGAATAGTTATTATAGTAAAGTAATAATAGCAATAATATCTAATGTAAACAATCTTTGGAATTTATGTACATATACCTTCCATTGAAACTGTACAATATCTAATTTGCGATGGTCTATGTACTTAAATATTTAAGTCTAGCAGTATTATAACAGTGTGTACCGTATAAATATAAATAGTTTTTTTATGGGCAAGTCTATAACAAATCATTTAAAATGATAATGATACTTTGTTAAAAAAATTTACAAATATAACAAACAAACAAAACAAAATATTTAATCATCACCACTGACTGAGAATCAAACCGAATCTCACTCATGATATAAATGCCATTAATCAGTGTTGGACATCCTAAGATATATAACTATTGTTTTTAAGATTTTAAAGGTAACAAATGAGGCAAGATTTAATAGACTAATTTAAGTGTTACTGGTATATAAAATACTACCGCATGTTATATGCATAATAAATACAATATTTTGTAATTAAACTGAAATAGTAAATACAAAACAATAATAACAATACTTTGCAAACGATGGATACAGGTTGAAAAAATATTTACTTTGTTCCTGTACCTATTGAGATCATCCACTGGACAAGTAATGGAAACATAATCTTTAAGTAAAACCTATTTCAAATAACAATATATTAGATGTTGTTTTAAAGAATAACATTGTGAAGTTGTCAATAAAGTTATTTTGATTTATTTTATACCATTTGCAATTTTTCCCTATAAAAATGTAGGTAGTACTTGGTTTCTTATGTAACTAATATTAAATTAATTTAAATGTACTCATTAAATTGAAAGAAATTTATTACGAAATGAGTCTCACAAGAAATAAATTTTATCTTATTTAAAGCAATAAAAATAAAACATTTCTGTAAAAAAATACATAAATTTTAAATATATAACTATGCAAAAATGTACAAGATCAAATTCTGCCAAATATTTTTTTCCAAAACTGTTAGCCAACTGTTGTTTTTTAAAATAGATCTGCATTTGTCAAAAACATTAAATTAAAAAATCTGAAAACTAATTAAAAATTGTATATTTTATATTGAAGACTATGATAAGAATGTTTGTATAATGCAATTTAACATGCTTAAATTCAGAGTTTTGACCCCAGGATTGAAAAATTAATTTACCTTTTATAATTTGCTCAATAATTCTTGAGTTTAAAACATGGTTTGAGTTTGTTAGTATAAATTCTTAGCAGAAATGATTTAACCTCAACAATGGGCTATTTTTTTCAAAAATACAATGTAAAACATTTGAGTGTTTAATATTCTGTTAAAGACTAAAGACATTGCACACTTAATAATGTTTAGTAGCTATATAAAAATTTTGTGTACATGAAATGCCAGCCTTCAACAACCACTGATTATATAATTTTTGAAATTATTAAATGAAACTTGTCATGTTATCAATTATTTGATTGGTTATGGTAGGGTGTAGAATATTCCTTTAAATATGAAGGTAATGTAGGCCTATAGCCTATAAACCAAAACTACTATCAGCCCCATTTAGTCAACATAATTAGCTCGTTGCTCATTCTTTCCTATGATATATTTGGCATTAAGTGTTATTACTGTATTATATTTTAAATACAGTTTAGAAGATCTAATATTTATACTTAAGACAAACATTTGTTAAAACACCTAATCAGGTATCTATTAGTGTCTTTTAAAATATCTGTGTATTTTAATAATAGCTTAATCACTCTGAAACCATAAAATATAAGTTTGCCTTTGTAAACAAAATTGTAGTATTCAAATAGGTGTAGTAGCATAATGAAAAGTATTTGTTGTTATGTCAAAAAGGGCATACACAAAATGTCTTGCCAAACTTTGGGAAATAGTCTAATAGGTATTTTTACCTATACATTGGTATTTTTATAAATAAAAAAAAAGTTACAATAAACAAATTTTTTTCTCTGTTTCATGTCTATCCAATTGTATTTATTATTTTAAAGTTGCAAAAATGAAAATTAATTTATATAAATTAAGTAAACTTAGAAGCCTAAATTTTTGCCAAAACCAAAGTTATTTTATCTTTATAGTTAAACAATTATAATGGTTTAAAATGATCCTTTTACAAAATTTGGCAACTGAACGTTCAAATTACTCTTATTTTGAAACAGTAAAACATAAAATGAATTACTTCCTACAATTATCTTGAAACTTGTTTTAATAAGTATAGTATACCAACTGATTACCAAATTTAAAGTAAAAACCTAAATATATTGCTAAAATACAATATATTGCTGAATGTGTTGATGGTGCCCAGGGCGAGGTTGTACAAGTTTCTCCCTCAGCAATAATTTTTCAAAATAATGTAAATAAATAGTTACGTTTTATACTAAACTTGAAGACAAGTTTAAGTTGTAAGTTATAAAAATGAACATTTGACACAATAACAATCTGTACTAAGCGTTCAATATTGTATTGATAGGATATTTTAATTTTTTAAAATAATATTGTTCATATTGCTTGCCTGCTCCTAATGGTGGTCCTGCTAAGATATACAACTGTAAAATCACAGCATGTAAATGGGAAAAATAAGGCCTATTAGTTTAAACCACTAAAATAACTGTCTTTATTTCATAAGAAAATTTCTTATTAGTACAACAGTAAGTTTTGAGAACGGAAATAGTCAACAATGAGTCAACTAATGAAAAATTAATAAAGGTATGAAAGGAAGATGTACTCATCATAGTGGCCTATTAGTTTCTTGGAATGTTTTTCTTTCATGTTTTAAAAAAAGATAAATTTTCTGCTTTTTGACAACACAGTTTATGATTACCCAGTAGCTAATTTTTAATTGTCAAAGGAGTTATATACAACATCATTTTTCTTTTTATTACTTTGTGTTATCTATAAAGTTTTACTTAAAAACTAGTGTTTTCACATTTCATAGTCAGTAGCTAGTTTGTAAATAAATAAATAATAGTACTAATATTTACTGTTTGTGTTTTGCTATCAATTACAACTGAAAGTTAAAGTTTCCCCCCCACACGACATGTTCAAATTGCAAAACGACTAGAAATATTTGGAAGACTAGAGGCCTCTATGCAAATAAAGTTTTTGTTCATTTTCAAATTGTGATGTATTTAATACAAATTTATAACATCAAAGACTGATAATTGATTCGTCTCACTGTATGTACAAAAGTAGTGCAGGAAGGTTGTAGAAAGTGCAATCATTTTTATCTTTAATACTTTCCTTATTTTTCCATTTCCCCTTCTACATTTGAAAATGTATATTATTTATATACATATAATGCTATATTTTTTGGTCTACTTTTCCATAAACGTATCTATATCGATAAACCTATAAATTAAAAATTAAAATAATATAGAGAAACTTAAATTATCATATAAAATTAAATTGACAGAAAAACTATTTGTTGTTGCCATTCTTGAGGTATTTGTGTGATATGATGTCATTAACAATTTTTATTTACTTCTATAGGAGTTTTATATATATATATATATATATATATATATATATATATATATATATTTTGCATTATTTCTGCTAATTTGAACTTGTGTATTCAAACTTGCACCCATGAATTCGAACACTACATATTTACATGTGGCAAGATTTTCCTTAAACATTTTTTTAAAAAGCATGACAATATTATTGGCCATTTTCATACCTTGTACAAAACATACAACACACATACATGCATACATACAAAACAATTTGAGAATGCAGAGGAAAAAACACATTTCAATTTAAATTATTCATTCAACTATTAAAAACTCACACTGCTATAATTTTGAATACGTATTTTTAATTTTTTTTTATTCTGAGAGAAATATTGAATGTGTGCATATATTTATAGACACTAAAAGTTTGTCTTAAGTTCAATTAGAATATTTTAAATTTATTTATTGAAGATTATCTTCGGTAAATATCACTAATTACATACTTCAACATACGCATTTATTTTGTATATCACAATAATAAGAGCCGTACATACTCTAGAAAAAGAAAACATGTAAAAAAATAAATAAAATAAATAAAAAAAGTAATAATAAATTACCCATTTGCACTCTACCCTTAAAGCATTGACATACTATTTGATTTTATAAGTAACAGTATCAACCAGTCTTATTCATCATCTTTGATTTTTTTTAACAACTCCAAACAAAACATATATGCACAGTAACAAAGAAATACAAGAAAACAATTCCTAATCTTAACATACTTTATGATACATGATGTATGTACACAACAAATAAATGCCCTTGTCAGACAGTAGACTAAATCGATCAAGACTTAAAGAAAAAAAGAATCATAAAATGTAACTAACTTAAAATTTCTTCTTACTTTTTTCACTTTAATTTTCTTTAACTTTCGTTGATTGCACTTTTTGATATTAACTCTATAATAACATGGCAAGACAATAATAAATGTGAATAACAAATGCTAATAGTATACACAATGTAAACTGCAGACCTTTATAAAGGGTTTAAATTAACACAAACATATTTTTAAATAAACGACTTTACAAAAATCTTACAAAGGTCACAACCCTACTTTTTCAATTAAATAGACCTGAACAGAAGTAAACACAAAAATTTCTCACTTTTACGAGTGTTCGAATATTGAAACATTTAATGATTCGCCATTGTAAGAGGTCTGATATGGTTTAAAATCTAACAACTGCCCAAAAACTAACTTCAGAGCCATGTTATATATGAGACTCATTATGCCTAACCAATTACAAAGAAAAAAAAAACAAAAAAAAAAACAAAAACAAAAATCACACATTCACAAAAGTCAAAATTAATTCATAAACGAGTTTTAAAAATGTTTAACCTCCTTATTTAAGAAGAGATGAGATCATTATACACTGTACTAGTAATACACAACTAACAGAGTCACTTCCTATTCGCAACGGAAGTCCTTTTCTTAGAATTGTGTATCGGAACTATCAACAATATGTTGGTAAAATAGTATCAAGGCTCTAAAATGAGTTTATTTTGTACATACATTTAATTTAAGGTAAAAATAATGAAAAAATATTAAGAATGAACACCAAATGTACTGTATTTAACATTGACCCGTTTGAATAAAACAAAATTTGTTCGATATTAAATATTAAAATTCACTATCCCACTTTTCCACTTTAATACTTTGATTTTCTTCTGGTTCTGTTTTTCTATCTTCTTCTGTAGGTGTAAGAGGTTCTGGTTGACTCGGTTGTGCAGTTAAAGGTAATGACGATGAAGGAGACACACTCCCTCTGGCTTCTTCATCATCTTCTTCTTCGACTACAGGTGTAGGTTCTACTCTTACTGTTTCACCTTCTCTTTCTCTCTCATAGTCGTCCATCTGCATAACACATACACCATTAATAATGACTTCAGGCTCTTCCTGCCAATCAGGATTTACCCATTGCGGAGCTGCCGGTTTCCTACGGTTCGTGCGAGGTTCCGGTGCTTGGGGTAACTCAGGAGCACCTGTATCAGAATCTTCGGAATAAAGTCTACTATCATTATCGTTATCTTCATCATCGGACCCCGCTTCGTGTTTTACACTCAGATCTAATCCTGTCACTTGCTCTCGTATAACATATGGTTGACACAAGCCACGCGACATTAGAGCTGCCAATTCCGGGTTCGGAGGAAAGTAAGGGGTTGGGAAAGATAGTGGCAATGATGGTAATCCTAGGCGTTGACTGAGAAGCATTCGGAACTGTACAGGATCGAATCCACCATATCCTTGACTTTCTCTATTGGGTTGTGACGACTCGTTTCCATGAGGTGATTGTTGTTTCAATCTCATTCTATGGTTATGAAACCAATTCGTTATATTACGAGATGCTAGAGTTAGCTCATTAGCTAAAAATTCTATCGTAGCTACACTAGGGTAAGGATCCAGTGTGAAAGCCAACCTAAGTGCTTCCTTCTGCTCCTCTGTGAACAATACTCTTTGTTTTTTAGCTGCTGAAGGTGGACTGCTAGCACTGCTGTGATAAAACTCTGTTGTATCATTGGAAGAAGTATCGCTACTGTTATCTTGCTGTCCAGAACCTCTTCTACGTTTTTTCTGTTCTCTGCGCTCACTTTTGATGGCTTGTAGTCTGTCAATATTGTGTGCATCAGCTAACCACAGTTGCATTCGAATGAAAGGTTCTCTTCCTTTGATACTGAGCATATGCCAAGGCTTTGGTTTGGACAACAACTCGCTTACAGAGCCTTGTGATAGACCCAGCACTGCTTCACCAAATATCTAAAAAAATAATTTTATTTAAACAAAATTAATACAGTGTAATAAACTGGAAATAGATTATCTAAATTTATAACTTATTTTTCAAAAAAAGAGAAAAATTCAATGGTGTATTTCTGTAAAACAACTTTTAATGAAAGTATGAAATGTTCACATCTTTTTCAATTCTCGTGATTGGTTTTTTTCAATGATTAAGTCAACCACTAGTATTGATGTACCGATAACATAATAATCCTCTAATTTGTATTTGGCATAACTCAAAATGATATTGTCATTCTAAAATTTTGTTTAACTCTCAAAGAGTCACAATATAATTTCTGACTCATTCCTTAATTCAGTCCTATAAGACTGAACTTATAGCAATAAGTAAAATTTATTGTTCAAACTTCTATTAATTTGCTTCTAGAATTAGTTTGTTGATTTGCATTTTTGGTAAATATAACTGGTAAAATGTCTAAACTGTTCTTTTATTTACAAAAATACATTAAATTTTGTAAGTATGTTAATTTTATGAAATATAAAAAAATTAAAACTGTTCTTTTTATGAATAGTTCATTTAAGAAATAAAATTTTATGGAATGTTTTTTAATTTTAGTGTTTATGAAAGACATATTTATTTGTCTCAATGTTACTTAGGTTAGATCAAAATTTAATAGCCAATAGTTTTCATTTTATGAAAGTACTAAGAATCTAATGAAGATTTGATCAGAGTAAAAGGTATTGAAGTAATATTAGTTAAAATAACCAATTATTAGATTTAATTCAGTAGAGTTAAAAACTAATAAATCAAAATGGCAGTCTTACCTTTTGACCAATGTTATTCGCTAAAAGTGCTTCTTTAATCTTGGTTGTAATATTCATAGTGTCCAAGTCCTGAGTCAGTGCTGCCATCTCATACACTGAGGGTGCAACGTGTTGACTGAGATTCCTTATAGCTGAAGTCACTTGCTGTTGCTGTTGTAACTGATTGCACTGTTGCATCGTAATTGGAGATGAATGAGTTTTCTTGAGTTGATCCATCGAAGTGTTGGAGGTTAAGTGATGAGGTGGTGTCATATGCATTGGAGGTGGTGGTGGAGGCGGGACTTGTTGTGGGGGATGAAGGTAGTTCAACGGTCCCATGTTTCCAACATCGTTTGGTTTTGTATCCATTGGAGAAGACATCTGAGAATGTTTACCGGATGATGGCGGTAATGGTTTTGAAATGGAAACACCAGCTGAAAAGATATACTTTTTTAAATAGCCAATCCTCTCAAAAATACTTATAATTTACTTTGAAACCCTACACACAAACACACACACACCATATTATTTATTACCATATTACTATAGTACCATATAGCATAGTAAGTAACATATACTATATATATATATATATATATATATATATATATATAAAATGTGGTGTATTTCCACCACATTACTATTTTTAATACTATTTTTTTATACTATTGGTATTTTTTAATACCATTTTTTAATTTTTAATACTATTGGTTCCTCAAATCAATTTATATATATGTACTTGATTCATAAGTTGATTTATTGGTGTTAAATTTATAAATCTAGTTCTCTCTCTCTCTCTCTCTCTCTCTCTCTCTCTCTCATTTTATATATTTATTTATTTATTTTATAATGACAGACAGAGAAAGAGAGAGGGAGGGAGGGGAGAGATAGAGGAGAGAGCTTCAGTACAGTATTAGGAGTTAATAAATGAAAATTTACTTCTAAAAGTGTATAAAATTAAAAAATCTTATTAACTATGAACTGTACAAGGCATTATTAATGCAGGTTGGTAAGATGATGATTTGGTCTGTAAAGCAGTAAATACCATAAAAAATCTAAGTAAATTGTTACATTATTGCATTAAAAACCTTAAATTACATGAAATAAAAACTGTAAATTTGGTAGAAAAACTTCAGGTAAAATATTTTAAACTAGAACAATTATTTGAAAATCAAATCATACTTACGAGGATTTATTCCGTATCCTCCTGTGCGCATAAGTTTTTCAGGTGCAATTTTGTACTGTGATGCAACAAGTTTATGAACTGCATTATCGTCTTCTAAAAACATTTTCATTCGTATAAAAGGTTCTCTGCCTTTCTGTGTCAGCATGTGCCACGGTTTAGGACGGGCTAAAAGGTCAGATACACTGCCTTGAGATAATCCCAGTACTGATTCTCCAAATAGGCGTTGACTGATTGAAAACTGACTGAGTTGTTCCTTCACCTAAACAGAAAAGCCTTGTCTGTAGGTTTAACTTTATTATTACAGTTGGTTAACAACTGTTGTTTAACTTAACACACACACACACACACACACACACACACACACACACACACACACACACACACACACACACACACACACACACACACACACACACACACACACACACACACACACACACACACACACACACACACACACACACACACACACACACACACACACACACATATATATATATATATATATATATATATATATATATATATATATATATATATATATATATATATATATAAACAACACAATACAACCTTACAATCCCTACCAACGAAGTGCCAATACCTAATACAATACAAAGTGCTTACCCTGAAATATGAAATTCAAATCTAAGCCATAAGCTTCTTTTACAGAAAATGGTTTTTGAAATCCTACTATTTCAATTGAATAGGTATCAATCTATTCAATATTTTTTGATTATTGTAGTTCCAGTTCTTTGTAGACTGGAGTTATGTACTTCCAGATACATATAAGTATCTGCATGGTAATTTAGATACTTAGACCTAAATTAAAACTACAAACTGAAATTAATGTTCAAGAACAATATACTGTGCAATTATATTTCAGGACAGGCACGTGAGACATAGGTTGAGAAAATAAGCTGATTTATCAGTTTTTACTATTAGCATCGAATCCAAGATTTTTGTAAAAGTAGTTGAATAAGAGAATGTTTGCGTGATTTTCTGCACAATTTATCTTTACTTACATTAGCCTAATGGAAACAAGGCATTAATACAGTCCACAGAAGAATTGAACAGTAGTAACTAGACTTGAATCTATGATACAGTATTAAGATGCTACTGTTTGTAAGTTGCCCACCTGAGTTGGTTATGTCATGCAGCTATCCTAGTTTTTGGTTAAAATTTTATTTTTCATTGTAGCACCTTTTTCTTTAATTAGTCTCAGAAAATAATATTTTTACATTTCTGTATTCGAAACTTATATATTGTAGAGCATATTGGTTAGGAGGGTTTATTAGTCTTTAAATTAGCAAAAGTTTTTTCATGGTCTATGATGGTAGTTAGGACATTTTATGAGCAAAGCTTAATTAATTGTAAACGATTTTTGACAGACTTGTTTCTAACATTTTATAGCAGACCTTGTTTCTGATGATCAAGATTACTTCACTCTACCATGCACTAAACAAAAAATAATGAACCGTAATAAGCATGAATAAATCATGTATTATTTAAAATAATTTTTCAACTAATGCTCTCAAAATGTTGATCAAAGTAATGAAACCATCCATATTTAATCTCAAATTTTGAAATAATGTAAGAAATTTACTCAACAGAATTTATGTCCACTAAAAATTGGAGATTTAAAAATTTTTTTAAATACAAATAATATAAAGTAAACTTATAATTACACAATACCTTTCTCACTATGTCTTCTGTGTTTAAATTGTTGAACTGATCGAACTGTTGTTGAGTAATTGGTGGTAGCACTGCTTTTAGTGGTCTCTGCGATGGCGAATGGTGGTGAGGGGCTGGCGGCTGGGAAATCAGAGCATTTGTGATGGAAGCCATTCGTTGTAGAGGACTGACTGCAGCGGATGGTGAAAAGTCTTCAGGAGGGAGAATGGAGTTACCGAGAGGCGAACTGGTGGAACTATTTGCTGTCATTCCTGTAGGAAACCAAACTGAAAGATAGGTAAATTTGTCCTAGGTTGTATTTGTAGCCAATTTTAGATTTATTGTTGAGGTTATGTTTATAAAATTAAAGTATATTACTGCTATTCATGGCTACAATTATGTTTAATGGAATGATGCATGGTTGGACAGCTGGCATGAGCAACATAGAAAATGGAAAAAAGGTTTTTAGAACTTAATTTCTAAAGATAACAATAACAAACAATAAACAATAAATAGTTGCAAAAAAGAAAAAAGAAAGGAATAAAATAATGCAACCTTCATGGATTTGCCCATTCAAATCTAACAATGACTACGTAAAAATAACACATCACTGATTATAACCATACAAGAGTCACAAATTTTGCTCATTTTATTTTATAAGTAATATTACTTGTAAGTTCAGGAGTTTTCAAACTAGAAAATTACTATTGTATTTATCAACAAGCTGCCTATAATTTGTGACATATTGTACCTTTTTACGGGCAATAGAATAAATATAAAGCTAAAAATTTTGGTAAAAGTTTGATTCTCCAAATCAGTGTCTTAGTACCTGGTTCGGCTTTTGGTCTGACAAGGGAAAAAGCACTCCCTGCATGCCGTAACGCTTCTGCTACTGAATCCATCCCTGGTACTATTGGTTCCTTTTTACAATCAGTCTCTCCTCCTATTTCTCCATTCGGCAGTTTCATATCACCTTTACGCTCCATTTTAGGTAATGAGAGATCTTGCGCTGCCATGCCGTTTTGATGACTATTCATAACTGCTGCCTGTTGGCTTAGAGCTTGCTGTTGCAACGCCAAGATTCCAGGTAGATTAGAACTGCCAACAGTCGGACATTGGGAATTCAGTTTGGACAACTCCCTGTGATATGCGTCTAGCGCCATTCTGATATCCTCTGCTGACCCACCACCGCTACTCCCTCCTGTTCCAAAGAAATGTGGGAATAGAAGGCTGTAACCAAAAAACCATTAGGATTAATTTATTAAAAACTATTCAATTAGAATTTTATTTTTATTGAATTGGAAAAAATGGAAAACGCCCATATTTGACACAAAATATCTTAAAATTGTTTGTTGATTTTGTATTTTAAATATCCAATTTAGCATTTTCACATTTTCATTAATTTAAAATTATAATTTACACATATTTTACACTGACTTTGATAGTATAATCAGATTTTCAAAAAAAAAATTAGATTAATACTGTTACATATTGGACATTCATATTTTTTTCATATGGATATAATTTGTTTATCCTTATGAGAACTAAAATATTTACTTTAAGTAGCTGTTTTAATTATGGACAGAATGAATGAGGTATTCTCAATCATTTTACGAAAGTGCTTCCAGTTTATGTAATACAGCAATTATGTATAATTATTCAGTAATCATTTAGTTTATTAGTAACAAAGGTGTCTTGAATATAATTTCATCAAAATACTTAGTCAAAATTATGAGAAAAGTCATGAATGATTTATGATTAGATTTGTTTAGGATTTTTGGCTAGATCTGTTTAGGATTCATGCGTTCATAGGTAGATTTGCTTAGGATTTATGACTAGATTTGTTGGATTCATAAGTAGATTTGTTTAGGATTCGTGCCTAAATTTCAGAAGATGAAAGTACCTTGGAAAAGCCTGTTCTCCACGCATTGTGTCTTCCAGGCGTCTTCCCATCAATTTTGCAAGTTCTTCTTGGTATATTCTAACAACTTGTTCTTGAGGTATATCGTCATTTTCATATTTTTTTAGACGCTTATTTTGTGAATTATCTCTTCCTAGAGGAGATGGTGACTGTAAAAATAAAATGTATGTAAGTTGAATATGTTTGGTAAATGTGGATATTTGTATGACCAAAGGTAACTAAGATTTTTTAAATTTTAATTGTGAAAAAAAAATTCTTTGAGGATTCAAAATTTGCTGTTGTGATTTTTCTAAAATAAATATTTCTATGTTATAACATGAATAACAAGATTTGTTGTGAATGAAGCAGTACAGTAGTTAAAATACATATTAGTGCATATACTTTTGTTATATACTCAATGCATTTCAAACTTTTTTCATTTTGTTATGTGCTGATATTTCAGTTCAGACACTCATCTTGTCCCAAGAGTCATCATTAATTCCTATCTCACTGAAACTTAAACTACTGCACTTGAACAAAAATAATATTAAAAATGCTTTACGACTTAAAGAAAATCTTATTTGAGCAGCAAAAATTACGTTTTATCTGAAATAAAACTATTATTTTATGCTAACAAAGCAATTTTCATAGTATCTATCTTATCCCGTATGGATAATATCCGTACATGTGTGTAAATGGGGTGCATTTAACATTAAACTGTAAAGTTCCAGTTAAAAAAAAATACTGTAAAATGTTCTAAGTCCTTAAAGAAATTTCTTCACCATTAAATTTAGGGAAACATATATTTTCAATGAACAATTCCCACATAACATAGGTCAAGCTAATTTCAAGTAGTACCATATTTTCTTATCTAAATATGCATTCTGTAAATATAAAACTATCATTTTGAGTGCTACTATCTAAAATTTACAGCAAACAATAAGTTTTTCGTGTTTAATTTAAATGAGATCTATCATAATATCATAATATCATTACTGTAATGCAGAGACAGTTGCTATTGTAATAATAAGACTAACTATACTGTATAATTCTACGCATTGGTTCTATCCAAAATGTGGATGTGTTATTATTAGTAGTTGAAGCATGTACGCCTAAACAGTGGGCATAGAGAGGCCAAAACCCCCTAGCTCTTGTTAATTTCTACTTAATTAAATAATTATTACATATGTTAGTGAGTATAATATACAATCTATATGATTTTATTTGTTTTGGTAGCTTATAGTAATTGAATATAACTTCGGATCTCTGGGCCCTTTGTATACTCTCTAATGCTGTTTCATTATCCTACAAGATAATTCATTACGATACATTACACAAATTACTTTACTTGTTTATATCTCAAAATATTATTTTATATTTTTTAATAAAAATATTAATATTTAAATATTTAAATATTAAATATAGGATATTTTAATATTAAATATTAAAATATTAATATTTAATAAAAATATTTAATATCAAAAATTATATTTTTTTTAATTGTTGATATTGAAATATTAATATATTTCAATATCAACAATTAAAAAAAATATTTTTTTTTTAATTATTTACATCCATTGTAAACAGTTATTTTTTGTCTTTATAGATAATTAGGAGAGTCAGATTGTGGCTCATCACAATTTTCCGTAAAAAAACATTTTACATTATTATAATGTTACATGAATTTTAAAATCTCCATTATATTTAACAGTTTGTGTCTTAAAATAATTGTAGGTTTTGTTCCTTACAGATTTATAGGAAGTTTTAATTTGGATTTGTATAGAATTGCCTACTTTTAGGTTAGGTTACCGGGTATGTCCATGGTTAAGCTCATACAGACCTGTCCATGATTAGGAGACTTGCTGTCGTCATTACTATGACTGTCTTCATGACTTTGTGGCTTCATCAGCTGACTGGCTTCATTCAGAATGTGTGCAATCCTTTCCTCAGTCATATCAGACGTGTCGCCTCGTGCAAAAACAGCTGGAATACCCGTATCTTTACCTGTAACCATTTCAGAAACTGATACTCAGCAAATAATACGCTTAATACTAAACAATATCTATAGCTTAATAAATGGCTAAGTACGGTAAAAATCTTTCACACGTAAAATTAATTCTTTAATATTATAAATAGAATACATTTAAAAAAACTTTTGCTTCAGGCTTAACGACATATTTTATATATTTCATATATATATAACCCACATGGGGTGCAGACTAGCTGCAACTATTGAGAGGATTTAGATGTCCCTCGCGGTACCCGAGTCTAACACACACCTACACTTACAACACTACACTGACGACTTTAATACTTTACACTCACACTCACATTTAGGGAGGCGACAATAGCCTCAATGTGCTTTTCGCCCTATATATATATATATATGCGGTAAAAACAAACTTAACATTTTAAATTTCTGTATCCTATTAAACCCCAAAGGATTAAAATGGGACATATTTTTAATATTTAATCGCGATGTTAAAAATTGGTGTGAACAATTCCATTGAGCTCTACGTGATTGTAAAGAGAGCAATTTCATTGAGCTCTACGTTACTGTAAAGAGAACATTTTCACTGGGCTCTACGTAACAATTCCATTGGGGATGTACGTGATTGTAAAGATAACTATTCCACTGGGCTCTACGTAACTGTAAAGAGAACAATTACATTGGGGTGTACGTGATTGTAAAGATAACTATTCCACTGGGCTCTACGTAACTGTAAAGAGAACAATTCCATTGGGGTGTACGTGATTGTAAAGATAACTATTCCACTGGGCTCTACGTAATAATTCCATTGGGGATGTACGTGATTGTAAAGATAACTATTCCACTGGGCTCTACGTAACTGTAAAGATAACAATTCCATTGGGGTGTACGTGATTGTAAAGATAACTATTCCACTGGGCTCTACGTAACAATTCCATTGGGGGTGTACGTGATTGTAAAGATAACTATTCCATCGGGCTCCACGTCACTGTAAAGAGAACAATTCCATTGGGGATGTACGTGATTGTTAATATAACTACTCCACTGGGCTCTACGTAACTGTAAAGAGAACAATTCAAATGGGCTCAACGTAACTGTAAAAAGAACAATTCCATTGGGGGTGTACGTGATTGTAAAGATAACTATTCCACTGGGCTCTACGTAACTGTAAAGAGAACAATTCCATTGGGGTGTACGTGATTGTAAAGATAACTATTCCACTGGGCTCTACGTAACTGTAAAGAGAACAATTCCATTGGGGTGTACGTGATTGTAAAAATAACTATTCCACTGGGCTCTACGTAACAATTCCATTGGGGGTGTACGTGATTGTAAAGATAACTATTCCATTGGGCCCACGTCACTGTAAAGAGAACAATTCCATTGGGGATGTACGTGATTGTTAATATAACTACTCCACTGGGCTCTACGTAACTGTAAAGAGAACAATTCAAATGGGTTCAACGTAACTGTAAAAAGAACAATTCCATTGGGGGTGTACGTGATTGTAAAGATAACTATTCCACTGGGCTCTACGTAACTGTAAAGAGAACAATTCAAATGGGTTCAACGTAACTGTAAAAAGAACAATTCCATTGGGGGTGTACGTGATTGTAAAGATAACTATTCCACTGGGCTCTACGTTACTGTAAAGAGAACAATTCCATTGGGATGTACGTGATTGTAAAGATAACTATTCCACTGGGCTCTACGTAACTGTAAAGAGAACAATTCCATTGGGGTGTACGTGATTGTAAAGATAACTATTCCATTGGGCTCCACGTCCCATGGAACAATTCCACGTAAAGAGAACAATTCCATTGGGGATGTACGTGATTGTTAATATAACTACTCGACTGGGCTCTACGTAACTGTAAAGAGAACAATTCCATTGGGGTGTACGTGATTGTAAAGATAACTATTCCACTGGGCTCTACGTAACAATTCCATTGGGGGTGTACGTGATTGTAAAGATAACTATTCCATTGGGCTCCACGTCACTGTAAAGAGAACAATTCCATTGGGGTGTACGTGATTGTAAAGATAACTATTCCACTGGGCTCTACGTAACTGTAAAGAGAACAATTCCATTGGGGTGTACGTGATTGTAAAGATAACTATTCCATTGGGCTCCACGTCCCATGGAACAATTCCACGTAAAGAGAACAATTCCATTGGGGATGTACGTGATTGTTGATATAACTACTCGACTGGGCTCTACGTAACTGTAAAGAGAACAATTCCATTGGGGTGTACGTGATTGTAAAAATAACTATTCCACTGGGCTCTACGTAACAATTCCATTGGGGGTGTACGTGATTGTAAAGATAACTATTCCATTGGGCTCCACGTCACTGTAAAGAGAACAATTCCATTGGGGATGTACGTGATTGTTAATATAACTACTCCACTGGGCTCTACGTAACTGTAAAGAGAACAATTCAAATGGGTTCAACGTAACTGTAAAAAGAACAATTCCATTGGGGTGTACGTGATTGTAAAGATAACTATTCCACTGGGCTCTACGTAACTGTAAAGAGAACAATTCAAATGGGTTCAACGTAACTGTAAAAAGAACAATTCCATTGGGGGTGTACGTGATTGTAAAGATAACTATTCCACTGGGCTCTACGTTACTGTAAAGAGAACAATTCCATTGGGGTGTACGTGATTGTAAAGATAACTATTCCACTGGGCTCTACGTAACTGTAAAGAGAACAATTCCATTGGGGTGTACGTGATTGTAAAGATAACTATTCCATTGGGCTCCACGTCCCATGGAACAATTCCACGTAAAGAGAACAATTCCATTGGGGATGTACGTGATTGTTAATATAACTACTCGACTGGGCTCTACGTAACTGTAAAGAGAACAATTCAATTGGGTTCAACGTAACTGTAAAAAGAACATTTCCACTGAGCTCAGTGTAACTGTAAAGAGAATATTTTCATTCTACGTGATTGTAAAGAAATAGTTTTTAAAAAATTTAAACTTAGGGGTCAGAATTAGGGTTGAAGTGTAGAAACGCAAAACCCCATTAATCGTGTTATCTCTTAAACTGTAGGTGCAAATTTAATGCAAACATCAAATTTAGTACAAATATTTCCCATTCCTAGTAGGTGCTTCTTAAAAAACCGTTTAAAAATCCCTTTCTGTGTTAAAATTGGATAAAAACGAACTTAACATTTTATCTCTTTATCTCCAGATCTAAAATACGTGTAGAGCGTATTACCAGTCACACTTACAGGGATGATGGAAGCTAAAAAGGTTTTTTCAAGTTTATATTCAGTCCTAGGTGAAATCTGCTTACAATGAGATTTTTAAAAAACCGTAACCCGTATGAGTTAAATTGCAATAAAGGGTTTTCCAAAATTCGACACCGAAGGGCTAAAGTGTTTTAAATTTAAGTTATTAATTGCTGGCTAAACCAAGACGGGAGAACGCTGGTAGATAATATATTTAAAAACACTAAATTGTATTTTTTATTAATTGTATACATTTCTCATTGTGCGGTACAGTTCCCTGCATTGGCGAATCCGGCCGGGGGGCACGCGCCCCTCCTGAGGATTTGTAAAAAAAAATTAAGTGGTCTCTATGACCACTATTAGAGGTAGTTACTGAATTTAGCCTGAAATTTTTTAAATTCATTTATTTTCGTTTTGAAATTTATGCCGATTTTTTATTTAATGCATGCGATCTTAAATTTAATATCAGGTACTCAGGAAGCAAGTTCATAATATTCTACTGTATTTTAGAATAAACATTCTCTCAGGATAATACCATTCAGTTATATGTACTCAAAAAAAGTACATTATATATATATATATATATATATATATATATATATATAAAAGCTGTAAAGAATCTTGATAAAATAAGTGACTTGAGGCTCTGCCTAAATCTACTGAGCCTATAAGCGATCAATACTCTGATCTAATGGTATGGAACCTTGGACCATGAAAATTATTTTTTTCCTATTAAGAACAGTCCTGGTTATGAAAAATTCAAGCAAATAAATCGAAGTATATTAGCATATGGTTACAGCGATGACAATTCCTATCCAATTACGAAGACATCGCTAAAGCTGCTCTCAACGCTCCCTGTTTCCGTTGGAACACCAGAACGTACTTTTTCAACATTGCGAATACATAAGACATAGTTAAGATCGCGATTGACTGAAGATAGTTTGACGGGTCTATTTTCACAGGGATATTAAAATAAATACTGACGATGTCATAAATCGATTTGCAAATAATAAGAAAAGAAGACTTTATTTACTTTTATAAAATATTAGCCTATATAAAATAAGTATTTTCTCATTTAAAAACTATTTCTGTAATCATCCAGTCGTTAATTTTCTACAACTAACACAAATTTGTTTTTATGATTATAAATAATATTATTTTTTATTGTTTGAAATTATATGTTTAATTTAATAAATAATAATCTACCTTATTTTTTCAAGTTGTTATTCGTATTTTTTTTATTATTATTACCATAATAATTTTATCTGCGTCCCCTCAAGAAATTCCTAGATCCGCCCCTGGTTTCCTGCTGTTATAAAACTATAGCGGTATATTTCAGTTAAAAAACTCTACACTTCTTTCACATTCAGAAGTTTCAATAGGCGCAATACTGTGTCTACATGGTGAAATTCAAAACAAAAAAGTTTCAGAGGTGCGAAGTTAAAAGACAAAAGTAGTTGTTTAAAATCGGTGAGGCGAAACTAATTAACGATCGAGAGAGATGGTGTTTCACTAATTCGCCAATAAATAGCAGGGAGAGAGAGAGAGAGGAAGGTGTAAAGGGAAATGGGGAGGGGGGGTCATGCGGGCAGTCTAACACATGGTTTCAAATACTTGTAGGAGATTTAGTGAGAAGTGAGAGGAAGGTCAGAAAGCTAATGTACTACTAGTAGACAACTGAGGCGGTCATAGGTCAAGGGGGAAAGGAGTAAAGGGGTAAAGGGGGAGGGTCATCACAAGCTCATTATTCTGGACTTACAAAGTCATTAGGCACTCGGCTTGCTTTAGGAACAAGTGCCAATGACTTTACTGTTAATGAATGAGACTTAACAGAAGCAAGACAAAGGATAGAAATAGATTACGCCACTGTTTTGCAAGCTAAATAAAAGTCCCCCTGCACTGTTATACTCCTATTTTTTATTTAATTCGGTTACAATAATTTACATTATTCTTACGTTATTTGTGACATCACAATGTAAGTTAGACAACAATTTACCCCAAATTTTAGGGATAAAGTAACAAACTGCCCCATATTTTAGCTTTCCTAATCAACTTAAAATTGGCCTACTCACAAATTTTAGTTTTATCGAAGCAATTTAAAATAGCCACAACATTTGAGCGTTACACTTTCACCAATACAAAGTAACCACCAATTTGTCATAAATTAGTGTTTCCTTCCCTTATTAATTTAAAGTAGCAACTCATTTTAATTTTTTTTACAAATTAAAAATTTAATGGATCTAAAATTGGAAGTTTGTAAAAATGTTTACACCATTTGTTTACATTTATAAACGATTCATGAATATATTTTGAGAAATTAGACCGATATCCGGTTTTCTTGGGGGGGGATAGTTAAACTCAAGGAAATTTGTAAACATATTTACACCATTTGTTTATATTTATAAAGGATTCATGAATATATTTCGAGAAATTAGACCAATTCATTTGTTTAGATTTATAAACGGAATATATTTTTTTTGGTTTTCTTGGGGGGGATAGTTAAACGCAAGGAAGTTTGTAAACATATTTACACCATTTGTTTAGATTTATAAACGATTCATGAATATATTTTGAGAAATTAGACCGATTCCGGTTTTCTTGGTGGGGGGGGGATAGTTAAACTCAAGGAAATTTGTAAACATATTTACACCATTTGTTTAGATTTATAAACAATTCATGAATATATTTCGAGAAATTAGACCGATTCCGGTTTTCTTGGTGGGGGGGATAGTTAAACTCAAGGAAATTTGTAAACATATTTACACCATTTGTTTAGATTTATAAACAATTCATGAATATATTTCGAGAAATTAGACCGATTCCGGTTTTCTTGGTGGGGGGATAGTTCCAGGAAATTTGTAAACATATTTACACCATTTGTTTAGATTTTAAACAATTCATGGTAGGGGGATTAGTTTTTCTTGGTGGGGGGATAGTTAAACTCAAGGAAATTTAAACATATTTACACCATTTGTTTAGATTTATAAAGGATTCATGAATATATTTCGAGAAATTAGACCAATTCCGGTTTTTTGGTGGGGGGGGATAGTTAAACGCAAGGAAGTTTGTAAACATATTTACACCATTTGTTTAGATTTATAAACGATTCATGAATATATTTTGAGAAATTAGACCGATTCCGGTTTTCTGGTGGTGGGGGGATAGTTAAACTCAAGGAAATTTGTAAACATATTTACACCATTTGTTTAGATTTATAAACAATTCATGAATATATTTCGAGAAATTAGACCGATTCCGGTTTTCTTGGTGGGGGGATAGTTAAACTCAAGGAAATTTGTAAACATATTTACACCATTTGTTTAGATTTATAAACAATTCATGAATATATTTCGAGAAATTAGACCGATTCCGGTTTTCTTGGTGGGGGGGATAGTTAAACTCAAGGAAATTTGTAAACATATTTACACCATTTGTTTAGATTTATAAACAATTCATGAATATATTTCGAGAAATTAGACCGATTCCGGTTTTCTTGGTGGGGGGGATAGTTAAACTCAAGGAAATTTGTAAACATATTTACACCATTTGTTTAGATTTATAAACAATTCATGAATATATTTCGAGAAATTAGACCGATTCCGGTTTTCTTGGTGGGGGGATAGTTAAACTCAAGGAAATTTGTAAACATATTTACACCATTTGTTTAGATTTATAAACAATTCATGAATATATTTCGAGAAATTAGACCGATTCCGGTTTTCTTGGTGGGGGGATAGTTAAACTCAAGGAAATTTGTAAACATATTTACACCATTTGTTTAGATTTATAAACAATTCATGAATATATTTCGAGAAATTAGACCGATTCCGGTTTTCTTGGTGGGGGGATAGTTAAACTCAAGGAAATTTGTAAACATATTTACACCATTTGTTTATATTTATAAAGGATTCATGAATATATTTCGAGAAATTAGACCAATTCCGGTTTTTTGGTGGGGGGGGATAGTTAAACGCAAGGAAGTTTGTAAACATATTTACACCATTTGTTTAGATTTATAAACGATTCATGAATATATTTTGAGAAATTAGACCGATTCCGGTTTTCTTGGTGGGGGGGGATAGTTAAACTCAAGGAAATTTGTAAACATATTTACACCATTTGTTTAGATTTATAAACAATTCATGAATATATTTCGAGAAATTAGACCGATTCCGGTTTTCTTGGGTGGGGGGATAGTTAAACTCAAGGAAATTTGTAAACATATTTACACCATTTGTTTAGATTTATAAACAATTCATGAATATATTTCGAGAAATTAGACCGATTCCGGTTTTCTTGGTGGGGGGGATAGTTAAACTCAAGGAAATTTGTAAACATATTTACACCATTTGTTTAGATTTATAAAAAATTATTGATATATTTCAAGAAATTAGACCGATTCCGGTTTTCTTGGTGGGGGGATAGTTAAACTCAAGGAAGTTTGTAAACATATTTACACCATTTGTTTAGATTTATAAACAATTCATGAATATATTTCGAGAAATTAGACCGATATCCGGTTTTCTTGGTGGGGGGGATAGTTAAACGCAAGGAAGTTTGTAAACATATTTACACCATTTGTTCAGATTTATAAACGATTCATGAATATATTTCGAGAAATTATACCGATTCCGGTTTTCTTGGTGGGGGGGATAGTTAAACGCAAGGAAGTTTGTAAACATATTTACACCCATTTGTTTAGATTTATAAACGATTCATACTAGATTTTCTAGCGAAACATCAGGCCCTACTCAGTGAAAGAGACCAAGTGGCCACCAAACGGAGCTGAGCTGAGTCAAGCGGCGTCGCATGACTCCGCTTCGCTTTCAGTGGTCGTACTTACATTAAAAAAAAAAATCGCCTAGGTTTTGAATGTGTAGTCCGCTCCGCTTCTCAGTTGATGGCTAAACAGTCTAAAAGGAAAATAGTTTCAAAAGGTCTGCTGTGATTGCTAGATCGTATCTCCCGTAAAGTTGAGGAAATATGCATTTTTTCGGTCGCTGGATTTTAACTTATCTTAAATTATTCTTACTTCTGTTCTGTATCTCACAATATAAAAACAATTACAGTAAATCGTTAAAGACCTTGAATCATTTTAAAAGGTTTTGAAGTGATGTATAATAAATATACGTACTTTAAGTTAACAGCAATAAACCTTTCTATGTTAAAATCATTTCTTTAGTTATTTGTTTCGAAACTGAGTAATAAAAAGTATATTTAAACTATTGAGGTTATGGCGTTCCTTCGATTTTCCTCATAGGTTAGAACGAGAATTAAGAAAATAATTCTAAAGATCGTCTTACCTTTCTTTGGGATTAAAGATTTGAGAAGCATGACCGCGTTCTCGTCGCACGCCCACGCGTGCATTTTCCTGTAACTATCACGACCTTTCTCCGTCAACTTATCCCACGGCTTAGGTTTGGACAGAAGTTCCGATACTGTTCCTTGCGACAAACCCAAAACATATTTGGCGAACAGTCTCTGGCCTACGTTGTGTATCGACAGCAGTTCCCTGACCCTCCTGGCGATGTGCAACGTGTCGAGGTTCTGCGTGGAGTACTTGTCCATGTTGTACCTCAGCATCTCTTGCAACCGCGCTTCCATCGGATCGCCTTTCGGGATCAGGGATTCGCCGAAACGTCCGACTATCGTTCCCGGGTCTTCGTTGAATCTGAAAGGCGATCGATCGTCGAAACGAAACGGACTTTTCATTACATCGTTGAAGTTTAGACTCGCCGATGAACTGAGAATGTTATTGTTAATTCCTACATTCAAACCGCACAATCCGTTTACCAGATTACCGGCCATGTTGTTATTGTTATTGTTCAGATGGGGAGAATTGTTATTACACATCAAGTCCGGTTCGGTCGCCGGACTTTTGCACGGAGTAGATGCTCCGTTGATCTGTATGTTTTCGGAGAGGGCGACAGGCGAGTTCCCCGTTGCCGACATCTGGTTGCCGAAGGAAGAAGGTTCATTTTCACGGTCGCTGAAGTCGTCCGAAGTGTTCAGTTTGTTGTGTTTTCCTGTAAAATAATTCTACAATTAGGTCTTATTTGTTGACGGTGCGTTTTAAATGTAGTACCAAATTTATAATTAATCTGTAGCATCTAAAGTTAATTAGTGTAGAAGTATGTACTGGTCATAAGTAACGATGTATCCTATTGCGAATATCCACTGAAAACTACTTATTAGAACGGCTTACGACCATGAAATATAAACCTATCGTGACCTCAAGAATAAAATATTTTGTGGGGTCGTTACAAATTTATACTTTTTATAGGTTCAAAAACACACACGCACACGCGCGCGCACACACACACACACACACACACTCACACCCACTCACTCATCTATAAAAATCTATCGAAATGGTTCTGATGATCAAAATATAAATTACTTTTGATTTCTCTCTCTTTCTCTCTCTCTCTCTCTCTCTCTCTCTCTCTCTCTCTCTCTCTCTCTCTCTCTCTTTCTCTGCGCGTGTGTGGGTGTACTTCGGTCATCAGAAACAATCACTTACTAAAGCCAGTGACAGACGAATTCCTTCGGTTTACTCTATAATCAGTAACTTTCTTCTACTTCAAACAAATTTGCTAAACTTAATTTATCTATGAACCTTCAAATATGATGACAATTCGAGTGGAATTCGAGAAACAATTTTTTTTTTTAATTTAGCCGATTCTTGTGTTGTTTTCGAGGAAACTGCGACCCCTGCGTTTTATTCTGGTATCTAGGGGGGAGGGAATGCATTTAAATAAAAGTTGATTAAAATCAACCTAATTATTTATTGTACTTTATGAAATAGCCAGTTTCGTCAAGTGTAAGTTCAGTCCTATTAAGAGTAGGGTTACTGTACCCCACATCTTCAAAGACCCACAACTGGCCGCAAGAGTAGTTATATAGTACACTATTCTTACTTATGTTAGAATTCGGTAATTAGCACAATATATTTCATAAAACGTAATGCTCATGACGCCATTACCTTGATACCCTGTAGGAAGACTGTGTGTTTTAGCGGAATATAAGGGTACCATTTATTTTATGGATGATCCAATGAAACAACATTTCCGAAATTATTAAAATAACCACGTTTATTTTTACTGGGAATGTTATCATTGTGTTCACTGCATGCAGCCACCTATCGTAGTTGCTTATCGTCCAATACTTATGACAATTAGACTTCGAATGACGAGGAATCGATGGTAACGAACACAGTCCCGAACCTACCACCTTGCGACCGATGTCCTGCTGAATCGTCAAAGCCAAAAACAATAAAACAATATACTCAACACAAATCGACAAGTGTCTTCGTTACTGAAGATCAACTCTGCAAATTGCATTAGTCGGACATAATTGTTTTCAAATATTACAAGGTTCAGGAGGTAACGGAAAAGTCGCGGGATAAAAAGAAAAATATTACAAAAACATCTTTGCACTCGACCATTTCCCCAAAAATCCGGAAACCCTTCCTTATCGAATATGGTTTTTCAGATTTTTGTCAAATTTTGATCAAACATTAAGATTCTTAATTTAACTCAGTGTACCCAAATTTGAAAAAATTCAATTTCAGCATAAATTGAAAAAACGAAACATTAATTTTTTAAAATTAATTATAAACTATAATTTTTTTTATTAGACAATTTGCGGCATTCATGTGTGTGTGTGTGTGTGTGTGTGTGTGTGTGTGTGTGTGTGTGTGTGTGTGTGTGTGTGTGTGTGTGTGTGTGAGAGAGAGAGAGAGAGAGAGAGAAAGAAAGGAGGAGGAGGAAAGAAAAACAAGTTGCATTACTTAACAAGATATGCAGATGAGTTCACAGGAACAAGATTCAAGAACACTTATATCTACTTTCAATAAATTAGGTACAACGGAAGTAGGGGTCTACAGAAGTGGTGGAGTCACTTATTTGTTAGCGGAAGCGCAGCAAGCAATAATAACATTAGTAAATGTAAGCATCGCACGGTTCAAAAGCTGCCTTTCTACTTTGTCATTACTGTGTACGTAATATGAAGCAAGTGAACGTTTTATCTTGAATCTTTGATATATGTAGAGGTTTTCAAGTAATCGGATTTCAAAAAGTGATTATTTACGAATATCTGTCAGTGTACATGAATAGACCTATCACTATATCTATCTAGTGGGAAAATTTTAATTAAAAAAATGTTTTCTAAACTCAAAACCCTAGTTAAAGTTTTTTAAATAAGAAATAAGGTTGTAAGAAGCAAAAAATAGTTAGCCTGCCTGTAGAGATATTATATTTGGTCAGTTTTGCCGTTGTATATTTAAGTGATTGCATAATATGTGTAAACAAGTTTTTTTAAATTATTAAATCTTAAACAAAAATCTCATCGTTTTACGACTGTTACGATCCAGCAATTTAATAATTGTTGAATCGTCAAGCAGGCGGTTTTTTTAATTCATTTACCGGTAATGTCCGGATGGTCAGGGGTCTGTGATGGCGACGGTGTGGCGTTCACCGGGGAATGGACGGGTGCTGAACTCGAAGATCTCGCATCCGAAGGCGGCGGTACCCCTCGGCCAGGTAGTGGCATCGGTTGTGCACCAGAACCTTGACTCAAGATCGTCCTCTCTAACGACCGCCTCCAGTTAGCAACAATCTCTTCGCCCAAGAAGGAGCCAAACGTCTCTACGTTTTGGAGTGTCGGAGGCTGGGACTGTGGTGGAGGTGGGGCTGGTGCAGGGAATAGCACAGGCACGCCAGGATCCGAGAGTGATCCTTCGCCAACTCCTGACCAACATATCAGACACGATAATGTACGTGCTTACTAGACTACTTCACTAACATTGAATAATGCGATAGTTGGGATAGAAAGTTAGTACTCACAGAGAATAAACTAGCACCTACACATTATAGAACGAGTACCCACTACAGTGTATTTTTGTGTACATAAAATTTTGGAAAGAATAATGTAATTCAGTTATTCTAAAGGTTAAAAAATGTGTTTGTTATCTTAATTGCGTTATCTTCTGAAAGACATTCTAAGTCTAAATTTGTAATGAGGTTAATTAATTTCTTAACCAAACAAAATACTGTAAATAACTTTACATACAATACTGACTGATTCGACAACAAAACGCTTGCAAATTCATTTTTCCAAAAATTCCGTTTAAAATAGGCAGCAGATCCCGTAACAACAGTTAGCACTGTTTATGTTTATGGGAACTATACAAGAGCGTGTTTGATTCAGCGATGTCAATTCATGTCCTTGTCCTCTAACAACGTACTTGCGTTGTGCATCGTATCAATATAGATGCAATTAAAAAATTATACTGAATTGATTTTTATTATATTTTTTATACTCCAAAAGATTATCTTAGTTACAAATTTTTAATATTCATTATTACGTTCTTAAAGTAATGGCGTTGTTAAAAAATGCTTGAGTTTTGAAAACCTATATTTTTTGCAGATCTTTGTAGTTTTATGTTTAAAGTATATGCTCTTCAAATTTAAAAATCGTCATCATTTTGGCACTCTGTTGCCCTCCTATTGTGTTTCGTGCCCCTTTACAAATCAAACACAACGTATTTAATGTCACTCATACTTTGTTAACTTGACTTCTTTACAGTTCTGTTTTCAAAAAGTATATCTAACCTCTAAATTTCCCCAACTTCGGTCTCTGATGTTAACTATATTGTCAAATAATTCAATAATTTCCCATTATTTTATTCAAGTACTTTGGATGCCTGAACGACAGACATTCGTCACTGAGGAGGAGCACCTACATAATCATGGAGCACCTACAGGTCCTGATAATACACTTGAAAAACTGAATTAAAAAGCTAATCAGCTACAACTGACAACAAATTGTTAAGGATTAATTTAATGTTCTCGATATAAGTTAAGTTAATTGCATGTAGAGCCTACCTTGAGTATCGGACGGGGTATTACAAGTCGGGGGCTTGAAGGATGCTACAGTTTCTGCCTGCTGGATGGCTTTGCTCCTCTCAAGTAGTAGTGCTTCCAGGGACTTGTTCCCTGACTCTCCTGAGGGCGGTAATTCGATTGACCTTAAAATGCTGCAATGAGAAAACAGTACATCAGACAAATAAAAAAGGGACCCTCCGAGTGAATAAAAAGTTTGTGCCTAAAAGTATACAATTGTGATGCGATTTCAGATCTCTGGAGTTCTGTCTGTAATATTTTGAATTTATATACTCTTTTACAAGAAATAAATTTGTGTTTGTGCACGCACGGGTAGGACAAACAAAATTCTGGTAGACACTGCCGTAGTTATTTTGATAACTTCAAACGTTGGAGCACGGAATGAGGTATAATTAATGAGGCCTATAACTCGGGTCGGATTAGTCTCGAAAGTAAAAGCAATACTCACACAAATTTCCACTTTTTTCTTTAAAACAAGTATGTTTATTTTTAGCCGAGTTACTGAAGAATGAATATTTTCGACAGACACAAAATTGCCACACACATAAAATGTTAAAGTCGTTTTCAATAAAAAGTTATATTTCCTGAGCACCCTTTTTCTAGAGTGTATAGGCCTATACGAGGGTGAATGATTGATACAGAATTCAATTTAAATCTACATTTCTACAATTGTAGATCTAAAAAAGTTAGTTAAACTTACCTAAGTTGCCTTTTTAAGTCGTCATAATCTCTTTGCGCATCGATCCTCGCTTCTAGCCTGCAAATGTGTTGTCTTTTGTGTTCCAGTTCTTCCTCTAGCCTCGCGATCTGGTTGTTGGAAGTTTCTTGCAACTTGCTGATGCTGGACTGCAGTCGCTGTACGTCCTCTACTAACTGTGCAATCTGCAACAAATCCGTGTACGACATGAAAACGTTTATTTGTCATATAAAAATTTAGAATTTAAAAAAGGACAAAATTTATATAAATAATGGCTACATTGTTATGGTAAACAGGTGCACACCGAAGACCTAGGTGAACTTAGTCCCATTGTTATGTTTGACGATAGATGACTTGAGTTCTCAAAATTCCTGGGTTTAATAGTTGAAAATAGATTGACCTGGGGAAGTACTCACCTGCATTATTGAATTGATGTGCGAGGTAATAAACTTTCGTTACTATAATAACGAAATAAATTATTTAAATTCAAATAATTTTAAAATGGCTGGAGTTTTGAGGTGTAGGATTATGAAAAGTGTTAACAAATTTTAATTACGTATCGAGTATCAAATAGCCTAAATTTGCTTTTCCTTAAAATACAAGTAAATTGTTATTTAGTGGTACAGCAAATAATAAACATATTTGTATCGTATTTCCCAAAAATATATCAGAAATGTTCGGTTTTATTTTATACTTTCGTATCGTATACTAACATTTCCCTCCAAAAATATCGGAAATGTTAGGTTATAGCACTTAGCTGTAGCACCCGAGCTATGTAAACTGAAAGATTTCCTTATCTTTCGTTGCACATGATGAAACAATAGCTTACTGCCATCCGAACAATATATTGATAAAATCGACTTATCCTAAAGATAAGTTTGTTACCCAATGTAGGCGTGGCTTGAAATATAAACCCGACAAGAAAATGTGATTGGATACTGTTCCGTCAGCATAACAGTTTCTTGGTTACGAAATTCAGTGAACCTAATTTTGTCATTATTGGACGAACTAGTCCTTACCAAACTATCGATAAATGTATTATGTCCATATCTAGAGGTTTTTATTATATATATTAATGAAAAGTATCTTTTCAACGCTAAAGAAATTAGTAGTAGTTTTATAAAACATAATACTCATTAAAACTTTTAAAAACTATTTTTATTTTATTTAAAGTTTAAGTTAAAGTTAAGTATCTTCAAATATGACCAAATTTCAGTAATATCTGATGAGCCGATTTTTAATAATCATTTGAATACCTATGATTTTGATAATCTTGTAAGAGTAGGCTAATATGTTTAGGGGTTCTCTGATAAAACGTTTGCGAATTTATGCAATGTTTTTGTATTTCTTTTATATAATTGCAAACTATGCACCGTTTAAAGCATCGGGTCAGCTACGTCTCCGAACTTCCGCACTTAACGGACTTAGTCTTGGGCGTTACTACCTTAAGCTTAATCTTGCCTCTCTAGTTTTTGGCGTTACTACTTTACGATTAATCATGTCTCTGTAGTCTTTGGCGTTACTACCTTATGATTAATCTTGTCACTCTAGTCTTTGGCGTTACTACCTTAAGCTTAATCTTGCCTCTCTAGTTTTTGGCGTTACTACTTTACGATTAATCATGTCTCTGTAGTCTTTGGCGTTACTACCTTATGATTAATCTTGCCTCTCTAGTCTTTGCGTTACTACCTTAAGCTTAATATTGCCGGTAACGCCGGTCCCTCGTCATTATTAGCCTAAATGTCATAAAGTATGGACGATAACAATAACAAATTTCTTTTTATAATGGAGGTAAACCATAGAGAGACCTAGCTAAGAAAAACCCTCATGAAGTAGAAGTCCAGACAGAAATTTTGTCTTTGAGGCAACTCAACGACTGCAAACTCTTAACACTCAATAAAAACCTGTAATGTTAACCACTCTGCAGTCGTGGAGACCATTTCGGTACCGCTTGTTGCATTTCTTCGACGTGGCGCCTATTGTAACGCCCCTAGAGTCTCCATCCTATAATTCATTTTGAAATTCCTTCTGGTTGTACCTATGTACAATTTTTTTGCTATTCAGTACAGATAAGTCTGCTACACTTTTGTTTGCCTTTTCTGCAGCGGCTTTGAAGTGCTGCCCGAAAGACAGTTTGTGTCAAGTGTTGCGCCTATGTATTTAGCCGCCTGTTTAGTGGTTTTATTTTGTGAGGAGACCCTCGATTGTGCAATGGTCTGTATACGTTTACTAGTCAGCTTCACTGTCTCGGTCTTCTCAGCTACGAAGCACAAACCATGAGCCTCCATCCGTGGATGCATTGTGTATCCATGCTTCATTACTTGTTTTATTCGTAGCTGAGCCTCTGAAGTATCTCTGGCTACGATGACTGCAGCGATAGGAATCCATTTTCCGTCATTGCCATTCGGAAGATACCATAGGCAACGTTCCAAAAATCTGGTCCTAGCGGTACTAGCCTATCCAGTGTGTATTAGCCCAACTATCGCATTACTAAATGTTAGTGAAGTATTCTAGTAAGCACGTACATTATCGTATCTGATGTTGGTCAGGGCGAAGGATCACTCTCGGATTCTGGTGTGTCTGTCCCACCTCCACAACAGTCCCAGCCTCCGGTTTCTGTGCAGCTCGAGCGGTAATGACCTTCTTTCCGGGTCCACCAGTGGTGTTATAAACAAGGACTGTGTTACTGAGGTAGTTTGTCATAATCCTGACAAGGTAATGAGGTAATATGAATGTGTGTTTCAGGGCAAACAGCGTGTCCTGCCATCTGGCGTTGTTAAAACATTTTTGAAGTCCAGGGCCACTACGACTTCCAGTTTCTGTGAATAACGATTTCCTTGCCTCGCTTGTAATACAGTAACCATCTCGCTTACTGCACTAATCGTAAAGCGATCCTTCCGAAAGCTGTGTTGGCTCTCCGGACAGATCGCCAGAAGCTGTATTGCGGATGTCAATCGCGATTTCAACATGCGTTCAAGAAGTTTGGCTGCCGTGTCCAGCATGCAGAGAAATCTGTATGAGGATGGGTTGCCTGTTGTTCCTTTACCTTTACTAATAAGCTGTTACAAACCAGTTGCTGTGTTTTCCAAGCCTTATGTAAAATACCTTCCTAGTAACAATAATAATAATAATGATAATTGTAATGGTGATGGTAGTGGTAGTAATAATGATAGTAATAGTATAATAGTAAGAGTAATAGTATAATAGTAATAGTAAATAGTAGAGGGGTGCAGATTAGCTGCACCTATTGAGAGGATTTAGACGTCCCTCGCGGTACCCGAGTCTAACACGCACTTACACTTACAACTTTAACACTTTACACTCACACTTACATTTATGGAGGCAATAATAGCTTCAATGTGCTTTTCGCCTTAACAAAAAGGAAATAGTAATAGTAATAATAATATCAATAGTAATAGTAATAGTAATAATAACAGTAATAGTAATAGTAATATTAATAATAATAGTAGTAATAATAATAGTAATAGTAACAATAATAGTAATATTGTAATAGTAGTAGTAATAATAATAATAATAATAATAAAAATAATTATAATTAGGTAACTTCGGAGAGGCAGGTTGGTGAGCTTGACAAACATCGTTGCAGCCGTAGCTGAGAAACCTGTTCAAAATTTGATAAGTAAATTTCCCGAAATGTTTCCAAGACTGTAACACCCGGCCGATACGCTTTTCGAAATCCCTCTATCCCGATCCCGGTGGGTCGCGGTAGAGTTGGGTGGGAAAGGGGTGTAATTCCTTTAATATTTTTAAATGTCAGTTGGAATATAATTCGCCAGGCGCACAGCAGAGCAACATTCTGGGAGATACGCCATCCACATAAGCGGGCTCACAATAATTTGCATCAAAGCGCCGTTAAAATGTTCGTCTTAATTACAGCTAAGTACGAGCTGGGGACTCGCAAGAAGCGTGTTTCATCGCGAAATCTTCTGAAAATGTCCTCCAACGTTTTAATTGCCTCCAAATTTATGATAATCCCTCGTATTGTTGAAACTGTGATATGAAAAACTGGCCGGATATTTATTAGCATGAGACGAAAGTACGGTAGTTACAGTTAACTCTGAGCCCCGGAAGTTTCGAGGTAAGACTTATAAGCCATCATTACTTTGTTGTGTGCGTGCGTGTTTGCTTAAGATGTTCTGGCATTTGAAAAGAAATAGCGTAAAATAGAACGTACTTTATTCAGGTAGGCTAGATTCGTACACACATCCTTAACATTTATTTCTGTTTAAAAAAAATCGCGCGTGTGTGTGCGTGTGTCTTTTAGCATTCTTAAGTTTGCAATTTTGGTCCGATTGGATTTCGCATAAATGTAGATTTTGGTAATAGCTTGAAGTTCGTTTTCCATTAATATCCTTTCAACCTATTTAGAGCACTTCTAAATCATAATGTATTTACCTTAAACATTTTTTAAAAAATCCGATAGCGTAAAAATCTGCTTACATTAGCGTTTTAAATTTTCAAATTCAATTGATACGAAAATCAGTCTGACGGAACGGCAGTCAGGGTTCGTTTTCGTATTTTCAATGTAATCTTGATGTTACCGCTGATTGCGACGGTGAAATCACATTTTCAGTAAGTGTGATAAAAACAATACCGTGGGAAATTCGCTTGTATCACGTCAGCGATGCAGGTGCGTTCCGCGATTATTTGCGTTGTCATTACAAATGCCGATATTTTACAGGATATTCTCTCATATTTCAGTATTTGTTAAAATCCTAAGCTCAGCAAACAAGGCCGCATTCCAATTCAGTCGCCATACTTCAACAAATAAAACGGAATTTGTTCTTAATATGAGTGAGTTCCTGATTTTTTTTTTTTTTTTTTTGGTTTTTGAATAGATCGTCGTTCTGTTGAAGATAGGAGGCGCATTAACTGAAATGAGAGGTTATTAGTAAGTGGCCGATGCTGTATAAAACAAAATGTAGAGATGGGCAGTGAGTACAAAAAATAAGAGAACCCTTGCTTATCATATGATGAAAAGGGACTATGGCGGGGGAGGGGGCTGACGTTCGAAATCTGTTTCCATTTACACTAGAAATTCGGCATACTGGCTTCATTAGTCAATGAGGAGAATCGTTTTTATAACAGCCAATGGAGAGCTGCACAAAAACCTCTGTAATATAGCCTACCGTAGAGTGTAGGACTTTGCTCTACTCACTGTATTCTATAGGCTGTATTGAAAGATGACAATTTATATTAAGATTTATTTATAGTGAACGCGAATTGGAAAACGAGCTATAGAGCGGTAATCGTGGTAAGACCCAGACTCGGGATCTGTAAACGAGCTATAGAGCGGTAATCGTGGTAAAACCCAGACTCAAGACCTGTAAACGAGCTATAGAGCGGTAATCGTGGTAAGACCCAGACTCGGGATCTGTAAACGAGCTATAGAGCGGTAATCGTGGTAAAACCCAGACTCAAGACCTGTAAACGAGCTATAGAGCGGTAATCGTGGTAAGACCCAGACTTGTGATCTTTAAACGAACACTCAAATATTTTTAAGGTACTCTGGGTAATGCGACATATATCGGACATCACTATTGCAGGATTACTGGTACGTATTATTGGAAAAGTAAAAATATAGTAAATTAATGTATATTGAGAAAAAGCAATTAAAATAAAATAAAAACACCTTTGTTTCAATAAGTGAGTTTAAAATAAAATTGTTAATAGAAAAAATACCAAACCAAACTTAAAAACTCTTAAAATTACGTGAAAAACATTAAAATTTCTCAAAGTATATTACTGTAGCTTATACAATGCATATGAACGAAAGTTTTTTGTAGAAACATTTGCCAAAATAACCCGCTTTCATCCGCTTTGTAAACCTAAATTATTTACTGTCCTTTAATCGTCTGTTTGAACGGAACAACAACAGAACAACTAACATCGTGCGGTAGTTTTTCATCAGAAATAGACAAAAAAAAACGGATTATATACAGTTTTTTTAATTTATCGAGCCACCCGTCACTGGCTTCAAAGTCATAGTTGTCGGTCATTTTTCTTATAAAAACGAAAACAAGCTTCCTCACTAAGTGTCTTTCTTCTGAACACCAGGAGAAAAGAGTTTCTTCGATTTCCGGAAACTCGCCAAATTCCATTGTATTTTGTTTGATTTAGGCTACACACGCTCGGGATTCGGGATTATTGACGCACAATTCTAATTTTCCTTTATTTTTTTGAAAGAACACAAATAAATGACACGACGGCTTACTGGACGTGCCCGATTATCGCGGAGTATGCTATACTAAGTAGCTGCTAATACTTCGAACGACTTTTCGGAACATCCTGTACTGGTATTTAAATCACGTATTGGCTTTTGTCTAAGGAATAAAGTAGCTGTATAGGAATGACCCTTGGGTAATGAATTAATAAATTAAGTACTAAGAACGTTTTTAGTACGACTCGCTATCATTGTATACGAGCTTGAAGGATCGATGTTTTTAGGTAAGCATTTTCCTTTTAAACAATTCGGAAAAATCCCCAAACCAGGAAAGAATAAAATAAATACTGTAAAACACATTAGAAAGACTATTTTACGTTCAGTTATTTCACAAAACGTCCGGCCAAAATAATTTAAAATTCGGCCTAATTTGTTAAAATCTTTATTTCAGATTTTGTTCAAAATTAAATCATAACTAAAATCGATCGTTTTTTAGGCCCAATAACGAAAAAAGCAAAACAAAACTTACAGCGGTGTGGGTTTATTTAGGATATTTCGTTTTATTTCTGAGCCGCGAATTTTTCTTATTTCAAATTTGCAACAATAACCTGAGTTACGAATCCTCGTATAGCCAAAATTTGATGGACCGATTTTGATTATGCAAATTATACAGTTTTGTTTTCAATAGATTCGGAATGAAACTTTTGGGGCTACATCAACTTCTCAAATCTATAATCCAGATTTCCTTAAAAATATCGTTAATTATGAATAATTCAAGCTATTGTTATAACTAGTAATGCTTGGTTTAAAGATTAAAGAGGTTTAGAAGAAAATCTCTTTAAATTGTCAATAACAACAATATTAGACAAGTTATTTTGGGACTAATATTAAATATTTGTCAAAGAAAAATTGGAAAATATATTTATAAATTTGTTCAATTGCTAATGACAATAGTAATTTTTATTTTAAAAAGTTTCGTGAAATTAAAGTATATTTTCGTTGTCAAGATTGTGTTAACACTTCTTAGTATACTAACACGAAGAAAATGTTTACAGTGGCTCTTAACAGATGAATGATGTCATCATTTGTTTTTGTTAGATTTTCCATTGTCTTATCTCATTTATTGGTTTAGCCGTTGGCTAGGTCACTAATAATAGTTTCAAAATGCGCAGAAATTTAAGGATATTTTCAACGTTTTATGAAATTGTAACATTCAGGTTCTTACCTAAATTCAATAACACCCTACCGGTGTGTTTAGTGTTCGTGCCCTACCGTAAAATTAATGTGGGATACTGATTCGTATAGGACGCCTCCCCAAGCGGCGGATAGGGGAACGCTTCTCGAATACGAATGGTACCTAAGAAGTCGAATACCCGGGACTGACCAAAAACCAGGTCATGCCAAGTCTAAGCCCGACAGGATAAGAAGTTGCAACCTGACTGTGCTTACACTCCACGACAGCTAAATCATCTCGGGGCAGGCCTGGAAGCTTTAAAGAAGCAGCCTTTTTGCCGAGCTTAGGATGCTGCGAACCAATTGTTTGGACACTCGAGGCATCCCGAATTAGAAGAAAGCAAGCGAAGCCGGACTAGAATTAAATGAATCGGATTAGCGAGGACTAGGCCTTTAACGTGCGATACTTTATCGAAGTACGAGGCAGGGCTCAGAGCCACCCCCCCCCCAGATTTATGGTTAATTTATGTTCACCCGGAATGAACTGAGTGGACAATGTGCGATTGTGTTCGGAGTACAAGAGCTTCGGGCAAGGATACCCGTCTTCCGGAGACAACAGTAGCGAGCTCTTTGCGACTTCTTAATACCTCCGTTCGGAGTAGAAGAGGATACGACTAGGAAGTCGTAAGAAGTAAGTACTTCACCTTAGAAAACATGGCGTCCCTACTTGATTGCATAAGATTGCATTTGATCCGTTTATCTAATCCAACACTTGTGCGCTGTGAGCGAGCGTCAGAACCGTGGCGTGTGCAAGAAGTCAGGTGTCGCATGACCAACTCGCGCCTTATCGCACGCTGACAATTATAAATTTGAGATTCCCTTATCGACCCATTCCTGATTGAAATGAAAACTGCTGTCGCGAGCAGACAAGTTGCGGATCATGAGGTCGCCAATCGGGATAGAGTTTCCGAGTAATGTATTTGTAAAGACTAACAATTTTTCTCGCACGATAAGCACCTGAATCAGAAATCCAAAGTACAATTTGACCTTATAATTTTGAAGTAAAAATTGACTTACTTCGAATCTATTTTTTTATAATTTTGGCACAGTGGCTTTAGTTAGGATTGTGATCGCAATTTGAGAATAAAACTAATTTCGTGAAATTAGTTAGATTTTTTGTCGGTAGCTTCATAACCGGATGCGGAAACGAATGTGAGAAAGTTTGTGTAATGTTTTTGCGCTATTTATTAAAAATTACGTCACTGAGACAGTTGAGTGCTGTAACGGAAAATACTGAGTAGCCTATTAATTAAATACTTGCGCATGTAAACCAGTTATTAGTACAACTTATTGACTGTTGTTATTAGCTGTCACAACGTGACAAAACGCAAACGTGTCAAGATTCAAAATTAAAAAAAAACTCAATTGTATCTTGTTTGTCCCCCACACCAGAGTCAATATCTTGACAGTTTTATACTCAAATCACTTTTTACATTCACTTTTTTCTGAACATATTTTTAAAAAAAACGAAGTTGAGAAAGTATGTTTTCACAGGTAAGTTGTGGAGAAAACTGACGAATATATCGGTACAAGTTTGTTGACGGCTATGTATTGTTGCCGAACATACACAGAGCGTTGACCTTGCCGACTCGTGAAGTTCCCCTGACTTAGAATCTAGACTGACGTTCCGCGGCCAGTAATACTAATTTATAAATTAAACACTAATATTAATTATTAATATTAGTGGCCCGTAGGTTAGCGATCGCAGCCAGTGTATGTTTTTCTGCAAAACATCAGTTGACAAAGCTTATGTCGCATTTCGGTCAATATTCGCTTCGTTAATTCAAAGACGGTATTGGGACAGAGTGGACAAGAGGAACGGCTCTATAATTAAATTACAAGATCCACTCGACAATACAGATGAAGGGAGTCGGGGAAAGGCTAGGGGTGGTGACGAGGGGCAAAAGAAACAATCGTTTTAAACGACTAGGACAATATGCCACAATCATGCAAAGTTCAAGCTCTACTCACAAGAAATGTCGACTAAGAAAATGAAAAGTAGTACAAAGTTAGGACGGAATGCTTCAATAAACTCAAATGATTGTCGCTACCAGCGCATGTTGTGTCATTTCGAGTTGGGAACACTCTTGTGGGACTAATAACATTTTGAATTACAATTAAAGTGAAAGGAAAGACAAGAAGAGGGTGGGGTGGAAAGGGGGAACGCGGGGGGGATACCTGATCTATAACGTTAGGATGCATTAGAATCGGCGGATCATGTCGCCTTTTAACTTCGTTATTTTCTTAGTTGACGCCGAAATACCCGGGGAAAACGACCCTTGTAGAATTTCTCATTTGTTTTAGACTGACTTCAATCAACGTTTCGGTGTTTGAAAAAGTCTCTTTATGGTTTAATTTTGTCGAACTTTAAGGTCTTAAGTTGGATAAAATTAATTGTGCCCATCCAATTTTCTAACAATACGTTTTCAAGATTGGAAATGGTTTTCTTTTTAACGACCAATTACGCGACAAGAAAGACGCGGTTCGTAGTTTACTGTTCAACTTTACAACGGTTTTTGTAAATCATGTTTAACAAAAGTTGGAAACGTTTTGCAGAAACTTTCTTATATACTTACAAGGACTTGGACCTGAAGCCATCGAGCTCTATCTGTAGCCATATGGTCTCTATCTCTCAAAAAAACGTCAGTTTTGTTTTTTACGATTTGCTCCTGAATCGTAAATTTAAAAATTAAGAAAATCCAATTTCGAGGGAAAATTTAGTCTCTCGAACAGCATTTTTAGATAAACCCATGCGTTTTGCATCAGCATTAAAAGTGAACATTCAAGCTGAATCACTCTAATGATTTTGAGGAACTCTTAATTTTTATTTTTGTCGCATTCGTAATTTAGCAGAAAAGTGTTTAATAGTAAAAAGGTCACAGTATGCAGCAGATTGAAACGAATTCCCCAAAAGTAACAATATCAAAAATGTTTGTTTTATCTTGCGCGATTATTTGAATCAATGTTGCAAACTGTATAATTTAGCATTTTAGTGACCCTGACCGCTGTCAGATACCTTTTCATGTTTTCAATAGAATCTTTTCTTGTTTTAACGCTGATTACAGTTATTTGCAGACTTTTAAAAAAAGGTAAAAACATCAACGATTTTGTTAATATTTGGATTGGCTGACATTTAAAAACGCTTGAACAGATTTTTCTGGGAAAAAGACTTAGTTCCAAAAAAAGCTTCTACCAAAATCGATTTTTATGCAAAGTTCGGCTGAAATCGGACCAAATTGCGAACGCTAGAATGCTAAAACGCACGTAAATTTTAACAAGTCCTCAAAAATGGTTCTGAATCATGATCTGCGCTCTTTTCAAAGTATGAGTTATAACGTAACTAATGACTATACCCATAGCTCATTTTCAAATGGAATTCGCTTAAAAAAGAATTACAATAGGAGCAACAATAACTATAAGCCAAACAATTAAATAACTGAACATCATGATCTAGGGACAAAATGATAGGCATATGTCAAGTAGAATTATTTTCGTGAAGAGGGCGACCCGAAATGTTTTCGGTTAGCAATAATCGATGACTGGCGGTTCGGAATATGTAGGTGGCCACAAAAAAGTCACCTGAAGAATGCAATATACTATATAAGCTTTATTGGCCCTGTCATCCAGTTTACTATACGCGTATACCGATAGGGGACATCGAGAAAGAGGGGAAATATTACGGAACAAAACATGCTATTATTTTAAAACTATTCGATCCGAGATTGAATTGTTGGAGAGGTTGTGGTACTACCCAACAACTTGTGTGCTACTCAATCAACTTGTGATACAATCTGAGTCGAAAGCGAGCATGAGAGTTAGGAATACATGACCTTCATGTATTCGGACATTTGTCATTATTTGTAAGAGCATATAAGTATAGAACAGTATGCAAGTGGAACAACTGTTCCAAAGCGACTAACTTAAAGTATCAACTTAGCAAGTAAAACATAAGCACAGATGCCTGAGCCTACGAGTATATTGATACTGAAACTAAAAGAAGAAATAAACACTCAAGGCTGATATCCTAAGCGGTCAAAGACAGACAGACTCAGTGGAGTCACAAGTCATTAGGAAATTTAAAACGCACACAATAGCTACAAGTACTGCCAAAAAGTGAATGTTAGCTGGTCAAAAGTAAACAACTTACTGAAAAAATAATTTGTAACTACTAACTAACTGGTAGGCCCTACACACATCTGTTTTCCCTCTCTTTAAAATTCCTAGCCTCAGCTCTAGTTAGTGACACGCTTTTTTTAACCGTTAAACTTCAGCCTTTTTAAATTAAATATGTGCAAAATGTCGTGTATTGTTATATTAGTCTCAATTAACCGTCTCCTTTTTAACCGTCAGTACCTGTTAGTACCTTTTTAACCGTCAGTACGGTCCAGTTAATAATTCTTTTGTATGGCAATTTTCTTTCAATTGTTGTTTCATGGTAAATAATTTGTAATAAATAACAAAAGTAACCTTTTAGACTTTTGTTATTATAACTGGACACGACTTATAGCATAGGCGACGGCAGCTGACACGAGTTGCTGCCATAAACAAACATTGATAACCGAAGAGTGAACGATCCTGCCATCTAGTGGATTGAGTTAGAAACACTTCAAATACTGTCAGCAAATTCTTAAAGAATGCATGAATGTTTATATTGAAAGATAAACACTTACACTATTAAAGGTAATACCATTCAGCGTATACGTCGATCTAGAGTACTCTAAGTGGTGTGCGGTGCTCTCTTTACGTGACTACTTGTCAAAAAGTTAAGTACGGATATATATATATATATATATATATATATATATATATATATATGTGTGTGTGTGTGTGTGTGTGTCGTGCGTGCGTGTGTAAAATTTCTATAAAACATAATTATAATTGAATAGAAAATTTAAGTTTTACTAAATTCTCCAAAATAATAGTAACAAAACATTCTGCGCTACAAACAGAGTAGAGTATGTTATTTCTATCAATCGCCAAAAGTACAAATTGGTCTATTTCTGTTATCCGTCTATTCTGTCATCCGTCACCCAGCGCACCCGCGAATGACGGTTAATCGAGACTCTATTCTACAGTCTATGCAAATGAAATAAATATTCGAATAATAAAAACATGAATATTCCGTCATTAAGTAACAATTAGTTTTGTCTGATTTCTCTGTATTTATGGTGTTTTTATAATGTGCTCGGCAAATTTCGATTCCATTCTGGGCGGTTATGAAGTTCAATGTGCGTGTGGAATTATTTAATATCTTCTTAACGATTGGCAACAATATGAAATTTATAAGGAATTCAAAACGGAACCGGAACACTGTTGAATACAAAATTAAAATTTCATTCAAACTCGTTATTGTCCATAAAATAGTAATAGATAAAACAGTTGTACAGAGGTACAAACGTCCTTAAACCACACGTGAAGGTATTCATTCACGGACTTCACTTAAATAAATTTTTCAAAATTTTGTTGCTGACTTAATGTTTCTACTTTACTGTTAGACAAATAAAAACGGAGGATCGATGAATATTACAGTAGCGATCTGGCTTCTGCCGTAGCGACTGAGTTTTGCCCAAAATAAATATTTCGCTGCAGCGTTTATAATTTGAATTTTACGGTTTAAAACCAGATACTGACAAAGCCGAACGTGGAGAAGTCTTTAATTTCTTACACAGGATCCTTTAAACACCAAGCAATCGTAATTTTTATGACCACGAAAATGCATACTTGTTCGTTTATCCCAACGTTATGACCTTGAATGATGAAAGTCATACCTTCCCCCTCCCGACTCATTATTCAGTTGACCCTCCAGTATTGTCCGATGCGTATTCATTGTCTAGAAACAGAGCCGTCGTCGTCAATTTTACGAATACTTGGTAATAGTGTTACTTATTTCTGTTTTAAAGAAATTTGCATTTTTGTTTGAATAGTCGTTATAAAAGTATACAAAAGCGTTAATGTGTTGTGCTGTATAAAAATGTACATTTGTAGCCTTTGTTCGTAGAAAAAAAGAAGAATGACCACAAACTATTGTGTGTGTATTGCCAGAGCCATTTTGTGGTGAATACCATGGCAAAGTATGCACTGAATGCGTGTAAAAACATGTGGGAAAAATTGTAAAAAAACGTAAACCAAAGTGTGACAAGACAATTTTATAGTTGTGTGTTCTTTTTGTATGTGTTTAAAAATATAAATATAATATCAGTTATTAAAAATACCCTAAATGCAATCATAATATTAGTAATTTTATTTGGTAGAGTTATTACTGGTACATAGTATGTAGTCGATAAGGAATATTTTTATTTTTTTGTTTTCCTTAAGGTATTATTTTTGTTCAACATGTTTTCCTGTCAACAATGAAGTATATTAGTCATAAAAGTTCGATATTTGAATGTTTTTTCATTATAACCTACAAATTTATTTAAATCGAAATAGCCGTAAAATTACTAACGTTTAGTATTAGTGGCAGCAATACGAATGGTTAGTGTGTAAAGGTTAAAAAAGAGTATCTGGAAATTATTTACTAAAATTTCGGGAAGAGTTTTGTGGGTAAAAACAAGGAGAAAATCTTACAAGCCTTTACCCGTAAGCCTTTTTCAGCGAGGTCTAATTTTAGACAATGGGACGTAATCTTAATATTTGCGAAAGTACATATTTTTTGTTTCAAAGTGTATGTTGTGTAATTTATGTGTTGGAATGTGACGAAGAACTATTGATCCTGGAACTTGAAAATGCTGAATGTCAGTGTTAAGTAAAATGAGGACTGATCGACGGTTATTTTAAAATAAACTATAAATAAACGTAAAGAACACAGCAAGGTATTACATCTTACGCGCTACGCTTTAAAGATTATCGAGAAGTTTTTGAAGAGACAAGGACGATGTCCTGACTTAATAAAGTCCGGCTTACCCCCTTTCTTTTCTTTCTTCATCAAACTTCAAAGTAAAAAAAAGTTGATAATAGGGCAGCACGAATTTAATACGATGCTAAAACACTAAACAAACTTGCACATTACACTTTTGTTACAAATATTTTTATCAGACTCGGAAATACACTGAACGTGCAATAATTAACAGGGAGATTATTTATTATGTTTTTTAAATTTTGATTATGGTTTAAAGTGCGGTATTTTAAGCCGGTTAGACAAATGAGGTCTGGGGATCGATGAATAATACGGAAACAATAACTACCGACCCGATTTTACCCAAAATAAACATTTTTTGCAAAGTTTATAATTTGAATTTGAATTTTTAAAACCAGATATTGTCAAGTTGAACTTGGAGAAAATCTTAATTTTTTTTACACAGTGTAAGAGTATCCGGAAATTATCCAGTAAAACATCGGGAAACGGTTTTATGGGTCAAAACAAGGAAAAACTTTATTATGCACATAACTTACCTCGCTTCGTTTAGTGTTAGTGAATGTGTACGTGTTTTTTACAAATTTAATTTTCGTTCCGCTTTTAAATTAGGCACAAGGATATAACTACTCTGTATACTTGTAAAAAAAAACGGACGCCTCGAACAGTAGATTTCAAGAAAGCGGCCGAAAACTATAAAACTTTGACATTTGAACTTACCGATAGGCTACACATTAGTTCCCTAAAACGTTGTATCCAACATAGGTTTGCTTTGAGTAGAGAAAGTTGTACTCAACATAGGTTTGCTTTGAGCATAAAAAGTTGTATCCGACATAGGTTTGTTTTGAGCATAAAAAGTTGTATCCGACATAGGTTTGTTTTGAGTATAAAAAGTTGTATCCGACATAGGTTTACTTTTATCATAAAAAGTTATATCCACCATAGGTTTGCTTTGAGCGTAAAAAGTTGTATCTAACATAGGTTTGCTTTGAGCATAAAAAATTATATACAAAGTAGGTTTACTTCGAGCATAAAACGTTGCATAAATTAATAACTAACAATTTTGCTCAAACCTTTCACAAATAATCACGGAACTGCTGTTTTAAATGTAGAAGACACGTTTGTTTCACAACAAACGAAGAAATAATTTTGATAAATCGAAATCGATTTCGTTACCGTGTGTTTGCCAAGTATTTGTGAATTTAGGCCAATTACCGAAGTTTTGGTACATAATTTCGGACACATACTACAGAGTATTTTTGATACTAAATTTTTCGCGTTTAACACAAAGTTGAACTAAAACAAGTTTGATTCTTAAACTGTCGGACAATACTCTAAATAAAAAAAATTAAGGTAGTGAATAAGACATATAACTTAGTGTTGAGCTAGAATAAGCAATGCTGGATCTCATGCCCACGTCCAGCTTCAGTTTCTAGCTCTTGTCTTTATTTGAGTATTATTATTGATTATCGGGTAGGGGTAGGACGGGGTGGGTCTGAATGATTAAGCTTCTACAGTCTTCGCGCCCTGCTTTGCCTCTGACAATTAGACAGATACGCTAAGACCCCCTCCCCATTTTCTCTCCCCAAATCCCCCTTTCCGATCGATCGATTAAATATTCAGTTCTTCATAGCTTGACGTCCTGTGACGGATAATCGGAAACGATCGGATTCTTCCCTCCTTCCACCTTCACTCCCGCAGGCTCCCATACTCTCCCTTCACATTTGCGGATGAAAATTTCATTTTAAATAAATCAAAGGGAATAATACACTGGAGAAACCCATTCATTTTGTAAGATACAATCTTGGGTTTGATTAATAGAGGGGGGGGAGGGGGGTTAAGTTTCGATGGCATAATTACGTTTTACTGATTGACGCTCACATAGTTGCCTTCAAAATTTAATATTAATTTATCTCGCAACTTTGCCCGTACTATTGATCTACTTATAATTCCCTAAAATATGTGTTCACTAAAGTCTGCATAGTTGGTTTAAGTTGTATGAGGAAGCTGTAATAAACATTTAATTGGCAACAATTTTAAGAAACAAATCACTTTGACAAAGGCTTACGGAACTTTCTTAATTGTAATAATACTTTGAAGATATGACGTATAGTAATTTTATACAACGAACATAGAACAAAAGATTCTGTAGGCCTATACGATGTGCTTCAACAACAGCTCTTTACTTTAAGTCGTTCCCAGTTGCTTATACATAGATTACATTCTTTAGAGGTTATGGAGTTTGGTGGCTCCTAGCATCGCGGTCACGGTAGAGTATTATAGGACCTGTTGTACAACAAAGGTTATTGTATTCTAGGACTCTATTTCAGTAGATTGGAAACCTTCAATGAGTTTTAGCAGTCCACTAAGTAGCTGATTCTGCAGAAGGTCCTCAGGTTCCTGGAGACCAAAAACCCTTTATCTCCTGCCGGTAAGAGCGTACAAAGGGCTCTCTTTTGCATATTCCTATCTTGCTCATACGCACCTTAGGGCAAGAAAGTCCTGTAACGAGCTTCGTGATTTCACCGGGTAGCCTCTACTCAGGATCACCTGAACAGTAGTGCATAGGCCTACGAAAAATGTTTCACATCAACGGCATCACCGGATCAAAAGTAAGAACAGTATTGACACAAGCGTTACATTGAAAACATAACTAACTGTTCTTGGAAAATCAGCTATAGAGCGGCCATCATAGTAGACCCAAACCCCGAACCGTGTGTGTGTGTGTGTGTGTGTGTGTGTGTGTGTGTGTGTGTGTGTGTGTGTGTGTGTGTGTGTGTGTGTGTTTAGTCTTTTAACATTCTTAATTTTTTCCGATTTTACAAACGTCTCACAAAAATCCACTCTGGTAATAGCTTGGACAAGTTCGTTACCTAGCGAAATGCGATTAAATAGTTTCAAAATGGCGATCATTTTAAATACTAAAAATATATAAAATTTATATTTTTTACTTTTTTGAAAATCAAATTTTACCGTCGTTATCAGCGACCGACTGTGATGGTGAAATCGGAATTTCCAAAAAGTGTAAAACAAAAACAAAAAACGTTGTTAGAGATTCACTTCCATCGTGTTGGTGAGTAAACTGCTTGACGTGGCTGTACGTATTAATAGGGCTCGGTGGTCGATGTGGTTAAAGCACAGGTCAGTCTGCTGGTTCTCTGATATGCGCACCTTAAGGTTCTTAGTTCGAGCCTCAGTTAATCCCATTTCTTTACCCTCGTCCTCATTAGTCTGCCTAGCATAAGGGCGCTTTTTAAAAAAATATTTGTGTTAATTCATTCCTTAAGAACTTCGCAAATTATTTTATTTTACAAGAACGATTTCCGTAAAATTTTCAGTAAACGTAATAGCACATTGTTAAAGATACATTATAAATTTGTACAATTTCGTTTCAAACAAGAATTATTGAAACCAAAAAAATTGGGATTGAAATTAGTTTAACAACGAAACCTCATAAGGAATTTTGTTATATTTTTAACTGTGATTACCATAATATTACAAAAATTTGTTAGTCTAACCATTTTTTATTTTTATATTTTTCGACAATTATTGGCTTACATCTCTACAGGATCATTTAATAAACATGTATAACTTTTTTTGTATAACAAAGACAATTAAAAAAACACAGGTAAGATTAACCGAATGTTTTTTATCGGAAAAAATTGTAATCGTACTTTTTAACAAATTCATTAGTTCATGTGATATATGAATTGACGACGGATAGCGGAAGGATATGGCAAAGAAACGAAAATACACATTTCGAAATGAGGATAAGGTTGTAAAACGGTTACTTAAATGAAAATAATAAAAAAAATCGAAACGACGTCACTTTGTAGTACTATAATCAGGAAAACGTATATTTTCTATTTTAAATGGTTCTCAAATATCATTAGTAACACTAATATTTATATAAAAAAAATACTTTTTGTATTTACAAAATAACTCCAATATACCAAATTTAAACAAAAACGATCGAATCGGTGAAGAGATAAGTTGATACCCATCTTTAGTCTACTTATGAAAGAGAATAACTTCTGAAATGCACACATTTTTTACTATAAGCGAACGTCTTCGCCCTATACATATAGAGGAAGCATTATTTATTTATTATTTGTACCATCTAGGCCTAATACTCGGACTTCGGTTTGTTTTGCGTTCGGTTCCCATACCATACATATTTGCAAAGCGCACAGTATATACAGTTACTGTATTAATTAAATATTCTTTGTCCGATGTTTACCTTCCGTTCTGGTTGGATTTAGGCTAAGAGGGGGGTCCCTAAATTCGTAATTTTATTTATAATGAATGTAACCGCGTCTTCGTGGACCAGCTTTGCCAGTAATTATGAGAGTTTACAGTCTAAACTTAAAAACTGGTTTTTTTAAAGTAAAATATGATCTTTATTATTACATAGTATGGTTTTTCATCGCCTAATTTTCATTGTGTAAACAAAAAAACATTTATTTTTTATTAAAACCTGCCTGTAACCTCAGCGCCTAAAAGTTGGGTTCAATCAGAGACTTGGACAGAGACTACATGTTGTATGTTTCGCCAACGTCATGGCAGGAAGCGTCACAGAAAGTATACCACTCCGTGACGATAACACTTATTTCCAAAAATTTCTTTAAAATTTGATTTCACCAGTGTTATCGGTTTTAAAATCTGCACAAAGACGCATTTCAAATTGAAATTGAAAATTAAATACTGATATATTTAGATTTTAACGCTGAACACACTCGTGAAATCAGACTTAAGGAATTTGTAAGATAACAATATTATGATTTTTTAAAGATTTGGAATAATGCCATTTTGAAACGGTCGACCTGATTTTGCTGGATAAATAATTTGTCCGGCAATTACCAACTTCGATTTTACGCCAAGTTTTAGTAAAATCGATTTAAAATTGCAAAAGATAGAGTACTGAAACACACACGCACCCGCGCACGCGCACACAATTCACACCCCTCCTCCCCACACAAAACACACACGCGCGCGCGCACACACACACACACACAATACACAAATACACACACAGACACACACACACACACACACATACACACACACAACACAACACACACACACACACACACAACACAACACACACACATACACACAAAACACGTGCGCGCGCGCGCGCACACACACACACACACTTCTATTTAGATAAGTAGTACAAAATTTATGTGTAGACGGTAAAGGTTCTCGTGTCTAATAGAGGTATGTAATTTCCTTGGCACACGTTCGGTGTTTTTATTTTCACTTGATAAAAGATGAGTAAGCAAACAATACAAACACGTACCCGTACCTCAGGGCGGCAAGCTGCGGCAGGCTCACCTAACCTAAGCGACCAAGCCAATAGGATGCCTTCGTTATTATCACCAATTAATGTTTACAAGTGTATTATCCGAGGCTTATCGCTTTACAGATTTTTCTGTGTTTAAATAGTAAGCCTAGACCTAATCACGGGCAAATAAAAGGGAAAAAAGTGCTTTTGTTTGCCCAGTCGATGCTTTGGCGACACTGCTGTGCTCAGGTTGTAAATTATAGCCGAGGTATTTATATTTAAGATAAAGACAGTTTGCTTGGGCTTAACTAAACTTTACAAACTTCGTGGTTTGTCCGTTTCTCCGCCTTGTAAAGCTATAGCAACAAACATCGAAAGCTTTTTATCGATAAACAATGGAGACGCCATCTTGGAACGCTGAGATTTAGAATCGTAAAATCGAGCGTTATCTTGTTTTAGTTTCGCCTTCAGCCGAAAACACTTATGATTAAAGCGGTGTTAGAAATTTTTATAGTTTTTTTAAAACTCGTTTCACACTAATAAAGAGTTTTTTTTGTCGTTGTAAATAATTACTATACATTTTTAATTGTTCGTTCTCCAGTAATAATACAAAGCTGTTCAGACGGTAATTCGGAATTGTACAGCATAGTGTTGCAGGTTCGAGTTCAGTAAGTGATTTTTTACAAGTTGTCATAATGGTTTTTAATCGGAACAAGCCAAGATCATGAATACACAAGAGGTCAATGGTTTTTTAATTTTTCTTTAAAACGGATATAATCGCTGTATGAGTTCCTTGCAGACGTGATGGAAGCAAGTTTCCGAAAACAACAAAATTATTTTACAATATAAATGAACACACACACACACACACACACACACACGAGCAAAGACGTGTTGATGGGCCGTATATAATGTTTTAAGCTCTAAAAACATGTTCCAAAGATGAAGAGCTCATTAAATGGTTTTTCCACAATAAAAATTCGCTTAAAACACTGATAATGTATCCAAAAATGTTTAAAAACCCTTCCGGTCGTAGTCACATAGCTGCCGCAGTGTCACCGTCTGTCGCCCGTCACACACCTGGATCCGGTCTGAAGGTTGCATATTTAATCACAGAAATCTTAATTCCGACTGTTATTATTTTTTAAATTATGTTTATTGCTCAGTCTGTAATCATCCTCGCTGCCTGGGAATTAGTTTTTCGAAGAAAGTCGGCTTAATGTCCACAACGGTACTTTCGAATGCAATTCCAGTTCAGTTCTTGAGCACACTAGGGCCGATCCAGCAGGACAACCCCACGAATGAAAAAGAAACATTACATTTTATAGAATACCATAGTTTCTAAAATTATTATAGATTGATCTGTGTTTATTTCCGAAATATTTAAACAGAAAGGTTTAAGGTAATACACTGAACCATCATTTGTGCGTGCGCGCGCACACACAACACGCGCGCGGATACACACACACGCTTCGGTAAGACAATCTACGCCAGTTTTAATATGTAAATATTATTACATAAAAGACTACTTTTATTAAACAGTAAATAGTAGCCTAATTTAGGTATGTAATGTAAAATCCGGTTGCAGTAGGTTTCATTTGTAAATATTTCAATATGGTACAATGTTAGAATTCAGTCATTAATTCTATAGCTTTAGTTTTAAATACGAAAGTAGAACAAAATAAGGCCTATTGTATTAAATAACCTAAATATAATGAATGACATTGCTTTATTAACAGGTCATACAAGTCCTAAATGTAACTATAACGTCTGTTTAACAGAAGTTCATATTGACAAGAAATAGTAGACCTACATGGTTTTACAAAGATTTGCTTAGGAAGATATAGCCTATGTACAGTAATCTTAAAATACGGTCAGTGTACAATAGTAACTAAATAGCAGTCAATGGTATTATTTGAGATGATATAACACTGTTCTACTTCTTGATGTACATTGTTGTATATTATTCCTTTCTTTTTCCCATTAACTGCGAAGGTCGCACGGGCCCTTTAGTATATTTTATTTTTTAAAAAAGGTAAATTTGCTGATTTAAGTACCTATACAGGATGTTCAGAAAAGGTTTTCGGAGCACTAGGAGCTACTAGTGGACTACTCATTAAACATATTTGAAAACAGAAATGATAACCTATGTTTTTTTTCATAAGCGGTATGGCTCATGGTAAGCTGAGTACCGACGTAGATTCAGTGAATACGGTGGCCGGGGTTGCAGAAGGGTCACCCTTCCGTCGGCCACACTTGCCATTGTGCCATTGTGCCATTCGCACTCAAAGCTTGAGAGTCTGTTGACCCTGTCGTTCATCATCTGTTAATTAACTCCGATAGTCTTGTAAGATAAATCTTGTCTGATATTTCAGCAGGACAGTGGTCTACTTTTTACATTTTGAATATATTTTTCACTTTTAAAGATTCAGTAAAGACCTTTAAGAGCAAAAAACGTATAAAAAATGTAAAAAAGCTGACCACATTGCCACA
>CM040182.1:33158893-33361393 GCA_022606455.1 Callitettix versicolor
GTTTTCAGATAACGAAAAAATATGAAGTGAAAACATTCGCAACAGTTAATGAAGTGACCTAGTGAGCTACGACAACCGGTGGGGGCAGCTGGGGTGAGCAGCTGATTGGTTTAGCGATCCCGCCTTACCTCAGGAATTTACTCTCAGTCAGTCTCAATGTTGAAGAAGAATTTGTTAGCAATTCTGAAGTACACTATTCATCCTCGTTAACTCTAGAGAACTTAGAAGAGCCGATGTTAGTTAATTGAAAGTCAGCGCACAAATCTGTGAAAATGAAGCTAAAATTTCTTGAACGTCCGGAACAACTCTGGTTTGCAAAGTGGAAATTAGCGAGGACCTAGTACAGTATACTAAATAACTTGCATACAAAAATTTGGAACAACTAAAATCTTTCCTTGAGAAAAGAAGGAAGGAAAAGGTTTAAGTAGGAGGGCTTCATTTCCGCTCAGGAAAAAAGTGGCATTCCGATGGTAGCACTCCTTCTTGTACCTCTAAAGGCAAAGAAAGAAAGGCGGATTTTCCAGTCCTAGTGGTAAAAAAAATCCCGGAGGAATTCACTTCCATTCAAGCAAAAAGACAAATTTCCGATAGTAGCACTCCTCCTTTTACCTCTAACGACAGAGGAAGAAAGGGGGATTTTCCAGTCCTAGTTAGACTAATGAGGACGAGGGATCAGCGTAAGGTAAAAATAACAGGAGTAACTGCGGCTAGAACTAAGAACCTCAATGTGCGCAGTTCAGAGACGCATCAGACTGACTGGTGGTTTAGCCACATCGACCACCGAGTCCACGAGATTTTGCATAAATTATGTAGTATATGAAGAATTTTCAAGTCCACGTAGGAAAATTGAAAATAAAATCAAATTACTGCAGTTTGAGGAAAAAAGGAAATAAAAACTAACCCAACGGCGTTATTTCTTTGGGGATACAGCAATCCGTACGTTTTATTCGGGTACTAATAAGTCTAGTTTTTGGTCTCAAAACTAGTCATTTTTGAGCAAACTTTACGATCAAAATCGTTATAGAAAAAATTGTGAATATTTTATAAATCGATTAGAGATAGGCCTAAGCGGTCAACCATATCTACGTCCCACAATCGTGATCAGGACGTGTAATGTTTTGTTTTATTTACTCTGTCTTCGTGGTAAAATATTTAAACAATCATTTCATAAATAAAATCTGTTTATTATTTTTCATATTTAGATTTAAATAAAACAGTTAAAACAGTTTTAGTGGATATTTCTTTTATTTTTAAAGATTTATTCAATTTTACACCGCAATTTCCAAAGCAAGCACGGTTGATTAAAACGGGCAGAATGAACTATAAAATCTTCATCTGAAGACAGATAGTGAGATAAGCCTACCGGAATATTTGCAGTGATTTAATGTGACTGTAGTGCAGAACAAAACAAAAGTAGTAAATAAAACCGTAAAAAGTATAATGTAACCTAATAAAATGTAGGAAGGAATGCAATGACTGACATTCGGTTGTGTTCGGTTATATTCGACAAACCCGCAAATATTCTTTTCCGATTTCCATATTAGTTTGATTTAAACATTGCGACCGAGTGTGTTGCTCTTTTCGAACCGTCTCCCTATTCTCGAACCCTTTTCAAAGAATGAAAACTTGATTTATATCCCCTCGCCCCAAGTCTCGTAGTGTTCACTTTTCAGATATGCAAATCGATTCCCCCTCCCCGGACCCTCCCTCAAACACCACCCACTCTGTTTATAATTATTGTAGCCCAAGATGAGTGAATCACTCAATCCGCACACATGAAATCAATGCCGGTTTTGTTTCTAACGTTCCTTATCATGACACCGATTCTGTGTCCTCGATAAATTACCTTGCCTCTAAGAATAGGCTTAACCGATGTTTGACATTCTGATATCACTAGAAAACAAGTGATTACAATTAATTTGTAATTGCGATAAGGTGTAATTTACAACAGATCAGAATTCCTATTGCATGACACTCGGTATCTCTATCGCTTTGTTTGCCACAGGGTACAATTAGGCCTATGCATCAATATCTTGCACGTATTTCAACACAGTTTTATTCATTTATTGCTACTTTTATTTGTTCGTCTGCGTTTTTGTCAATGTTTTTGTATCGGTGGCAGGTCTACCTACAGTTACCGTATACAAGGTAATATTGCAAAAACTTCCTCTTGTTCCGTCAAGTAAGATTTTGTAGGCATATGTATGCAGTCTAACACTGCAAAAAGTTCTTTTGTTCCGTCAAGAATATGTAAAGTTTCAAGTATGCGCAGGTGTACATACAGCGTAATATTGTACAAACTTCCACCTGTTTCGTAAATAATGTATACAATTCCAAGAAATCCTAAGCGTATATATATATATATATATATATATATATATATATATAACCTACTATTGCACAAATTTCCACATGTTCCGTCAAGAATGTGTAAAGTTTCAAGTATGCGCAAACGTACATACAGCGTAATACTGTACAAACTTCCACCTGTTCCGTAAATAATGTATACAATTTCAAGAAATTTTAAGCGTGTCTATATATATATATATATATATATATATATATATATATATATATATATATAAAACCTACTATTGCACAACTTCCAGATGTACCGTAAAGAAAGCTTAAATTTCAAGTATGCGTAGACGTATATATACAGGATAATATTGCACACATTTCCACATATACCTTAAAAAATGTTTTGAAGTTTCAAGTATGAGTACACAAAGAGTCGAAAAGTTAGAAATATACATTTTTTAAAAATCTAACCAGGTTTTTTGAAGTTGTGTTTTTTTGATATTTTAAGTGTCAGTCTGCGTACTCGAGCTACATTCTCGCGTGACTAAGCTACTCGATTCTACTTGAAACTTCAGCAGTGAGCAATGAGAAGTGTGCCATTATAGGCTAAGTTAAGTGATTATTTCCTGCAGGCCAGTGTAGGACGATGCGTGATCAGAGATCTATGACATCACTCCTTATTATATCATAAAGACTTGTTGAATTTTTTAGCTGTTTCGGTCTATCCTTCAGAGTTTAGCGTCTAAATTAGACCCCGAAACGAGGCCGCGGCAACCATTATGCATTCGGGTTTCCCAAAGGTCCTCCCAAAAATCCTGTGCCTAGTTTTGTTTTTCGGGAGAGGGAAAAAGGGAAAGACGGAATCGTGGAAATTCGGACGGACGGGAAAATATCTTCAGCGATGTCCTATTTTGTTTTACTTTAGCTGGCTACAGTTAAAAATAACCGCGAATGCACACCATTGATAAAACAGAAACCCTGCTTAGGCCTACTGTTTTTTTTGTTTTTTTTGTAATGAATACAGTTTGACAGCTAGAATTAAATGTTCGTTCTATAAGGCATACTCTACAAAATCAGCTTGGGGTGAGACCAGTTTAGAATGTCTAAGGCCTGCTCTACAATCTGCTTTGGTTACGGAACTGCCTCGGCTGTCTAAGACCTGCTCTAGGTTCTAGCTTATGTTAAGCTTAAAAGGAAGCACTGTACCGTATGTTCTTGTTAGTACCGCGAAGGTTTTACATTCTGTACTTATAATAAGTACTTCAACAATGTACTGAAGCATATGAAGATGAAGAGTTAGGCAATAAGTGATTAGGAAAATATCAAAGTAAGCATACTAAACACCTTGTACTCACTGTGTTTAAACTAATTCGATAGTGGTCAGGCTTTGCTTTTCTGTTTACTCTCGTATAATAACTTCTGACGGATCATCTTACCTGACCAAACGTTTCAAAATCGATTTTAAGAAATCATGTCTTTAGGAGTTTCCTTTTTTTTAACTAAAATTAATTTATTCGTTTATGTTTCTAAGGGCTGCACTTAAATAAAATGTAATAAAAGTAGTCCCCTTTGATGGCAACCACCCTTTAAAACATGGCGATTTATGGGTAAAATATGCTTACATAAAAACTGATTAATGCATTTGGTAGGTACCGGTATGTAAGGCAGTACTACTGTAAGGTACTGTGTGTACGTAAGGTACCGGTATGTAAGGCAGTGTACCGATTTTGTTAAAAACAGAACAGGGAATAATGGAAATTTAAAAAGCACCGTTTAGAAGAACACAATAAGTAGCCGTTTAAATATTACATGGATTTGCTGATTCAAAACCATTCCCCGCTTGTAGCCGAAAGTCGTAATTTTTAATATTATAATACAATATTACATTGTAAAAAAATGTTTATAAGTTTAAAAATATAATAATATTCTGAAAACTCTTAATATAAATAGTAATAAAAACAATTTTGATTTTGAAACTATTAAAAAAAATGTTTTAACCATTTTATATGAATATTATGTTTACTTAAAAACAACAATACTTTTTGATTACTTTATCAACTGTCATACTTATATTACGTTCTCTTTATATTTTATCCACGTTGTAATCAAAAGTAATAAAATCCCGTAAACGCTCTACACTAATATGATTACGTAATATTTGAACACTCTATATGAAGAAGTTATGTAGGCAAAATAACTTTTGTAAGTTCGATTACAATTAGTGTAACTCACTGCAGGGATCCGGCCTGGCGGATATCTAAGAGTTATGCGTGGGTTAAAGAACAAAACAATTGGTTTCTAAATAAAGGACAAAAAAGATCGATGTACAGAGTTACAGAGGGAGGCAGTCCACGGGCTTACATTGTGCTTAATGAATCGCAGTGAGGGCATGCACCAAGATGGCCGATCAACCGACATTAGAACCTATTCAGTAACGTCTGTTGTTTTAAGAGCACGGAACGATATGGAAACTTCAACACACTCCCTCTCTCTTTCGCTCATTACGTAGATTGATTCGTTTGAAAGTCACGTGATAGCCCTCTCTCTCTCACTCTCTGCCTCGGAATCGCTTGACCAAAGTCGTTTTAAGTCGATATGACCAATGAGCCCCTCGCCTTGCTCCCCCTCACCCCTCCGCACACAGCCACATTTCGTAATAAAGATTGTTGGCATTGATCAATATGCAAATAATCATGGGGCAGTTTGTTTTTGTGCTGAAACACGTACGGATCGTTACGTATCCTTTCTGTCCAATCCGGACTTAATAACACTTCTCCCCGACAAAAATCTAATTAGTTTCCTCTAAAGACGATCGACATGTACACCCTCCGACTCGACCGCCCGACCGCCCGTTCATTTCATTTCATTTCTTACGCCCACACATTATCCCTTTTTGCTGGATTGCTTTTTTACTATCTCTGTTCCAAACACAAACGTACATTATATAAAACTCCGGCATCTGTTACTGATTATATAAAACTGTGTTTCCAAAACACCATTGTCTTTCTCCTGAACACAAATGGTAAGTGCTAATTACTGTACGAGTGAAAGTAAGTGTACCTTACGGCACTTTACGTATATATATATATATATATATATATATATATATATATATATATATATATATATATATACACACACAAACAAAATACCACAGTATCACTGTATCTCCAAAACCACCGAACGGATTACAATGAAACAGCTTCCTCTAAGTTCCTAGTAGTCCGCTAAGAATTGGTTTTTGAAAAATTCCATCCCTAAAAGGGTAAAATGGGGTAAAAACGAAATTTATATTTTACGTCTATATCACCAGATCCAAAAGGCGTAGATAGTTCGCATCTCGTACACACGTAGCCTATCTCTTAGACTTTAGACATGTACGAAAGAAGGTGTTTTCTAAAATTTCACCTCAAAAGGGTTAAAATTTGGTAAAAACGAGTTTTACATTCTATCTCCGGTATTTTCTGATCCAAAAATCTTAGAGCTGAAATTTAATACACATGCTTATCTTAGGCTTTATTCAATGAAATAATTTATCAAAATTCCACCCTTAAAGGGTTAAAATGAGGTAAAAACGAATTTTAAATTTTTTTTCTATGGATCTTCACATCCAAACGACATAGTTTAAATTTGGTGTCCAAGTTATCTTAGGTTTTGAAAGAACAAAAGGAAAGGGTTTCCAAAATTCCACCCCTAAAGGGTTAAAACCGGGGTAAACTGTATACATTTTATTTTTTATTCTGTAAAAAATAACAGAATAATTAAGTCGCTTTTACAAAAAAACTATTGTTACCTTACAGAGCTAGATAATTTGCCCTAGTGAGATTTCTTTCAGTATACACAAATGGTGACAAGTGTCAGAATAAAAAAATTATAATAATGCAAATATTTCCATCATTAAAAATTAAAAAAAAGAAATGTTACACAGCCATTTAAATAATCAGTTAACAGTATCAAACAAAAGTAAATTAATACTGCGAATAATAAAAATAATCATTTAGAATTACGTGTAAATACATACAAAAAATTACATGTAAATTATTGATAAAATCAAGTTCAAAGCAAGAATCAAACTTTTTTAAGTACAAAAAGATACATGGTTTTATTTAGATTTATTAATTAAATTGTTATTCTTGCTTCCCATATTCATTTATGATAAAAAATAATCATGGTTTTATTATTAATATCACGATACTTCTTATTTTATTAATTTTAAAAAAAGAAGATCACCTTTAATTGCCAAATAATATTTTCCTATTTATAATTTAATTAATTGTAAATTAACACTAAAATTAATTTGACCATAATGACCAATTTCTACGAGAGGAAAGAATGTGTATTTCTACACATATACTTAGAATGTGTTATCATCTATGTTCATACATAAAACATAGATACCATTGAATATATACGTACTAAAACGATACGGAGCTTTGTGAATTAGCTCCTGGTGGCATCTGCTGAGTGTTCAACTACTGAGTTAAAAAGATACTGTTTACGTTCTCAAATGTCCTGTTTTTGCAGCTTGCAGCGTTCAAAGCGGCAAATAGTTCAACTACTTGGACTTAAGCCGCGGATATCGAGGACGCTTTTTGTAACGGTAAATGTACATCCAGTCCGTTTCAGCGGTTGAATCAACAGTGATAGTCCCAGAAACAGTAGTCACGCGGCTCTGCAATTTCCATAAGGAATGCAGCAAATTAGTAGCGGTCCAAAAACAAACGCAGAAAGAGGAGAAATTGTGTTTGAGCCGGGCGGAAACAATGCTAATGCGACTTGCTCAAGTAAAAATTTGAGAAAGTTAGACTTTATTTACATGATTAGCGTTGGCGCAACACGAAACAATTGTATAAAAATTAAGTTAAGGCCTAATTACTACGGAGCAAGTGAAAGCGGCATTGCCGTGTCTGTCACGGATATATCCCAACACAGCCGTTCCCAAAGCACGGGTCGCGGGAGGGCGGACAGCTTAAAACTTTAGTGTTCTCTCGACATAAAGAAATTTTAAATTGAACATACCTCAAGAAATATGTTCTATAATTACACAACAACTGCTTCACTGCCAACTGTAAAGTTACACGAAAGGATATTTTCGAAATTCAGTGAACAAGGCGATAGGGCAATGCAGCCGTGCTGGGCTCGCGCTACTAGGACGAATGTGTGAACAATAAAATAGAATAAGAAACACTTTATATTTCGTTTAAGAATATAAAGAGTTCACGAAACTCTCTATGATCAAAGATGTGCATAAAGAATATTGTTACACTTCATCAGAAGAAAAGATGAAACGGTGTAAGCCTATAGGTGAGAAGATTTTTTACTGGTAAGATTTGTTAAAAATATATCAATTTTATTTGTGATATATGTAACCAAATATATTGTTTTTTATTATCGTTGCACGAAATGTATGTACAATATTTAGTTATTGTTTTATATATATATATATATATATATATATATATATATATATATATATATTTTAGCGTTAACCCCGCAGGTGGGTGCAGACTAGGTGGGTGGAATCAGACGTCCCTCGCGGTACCCGAGTCTAACACACACTTACACTTACAACACTACACTTACGACTTTAACACTTTACACTCACACTTACATTTAGAGAGGCGATAATAGCCTCAATGTGCTTTTCGCCTAAAAATAATAATTAAAAAAATATTAGCGTTAACTGAAAGGATAAAGCTTACGGCAGAGATGGAGCAGACTGGCCGATGTCTTATCCACATTGAACCACCGAGTCCTCATATACTTAAAGTATAACACATGGACTTTTCTGGGTGTTCTTTTGAAAATTCATTGTAAACACAGTATATCCTCTTTTTAGCCAGTCCCCGTTGTGAAAAAGGCTATTCGAGGTAAGATCCAGATCCGGGCTTTAAAATTAGCGCATATTCTGACATTTAAAGCACGTTTCAAAGGGTCCTGAACTGAGCACCACAAGGTCATGTGTTCGAGACTTGCAGTTACTGCAGTGGGCTTTACCATTTCGGTTATCGCTGATCTCTCGTCTTATTACATTAAATGGCATAAAAAATAGAAAAAAAATCGCTGATCTCTCTCTCTCCCCCTCTCTTTCTCTCTCTCTCTCACTCACTCACTCACTCTCTCTCTCTCTCTCACTCACTCACTCACTCACTCTTTTTTTCCTCTCTCTCACTCCCTATCGCTCTCTCTCTCTCTCTCTCTCTCTCTCTCTCTCTCTCTCTCTCTCTCTCTCTCTCTCAACAAACGAAGCAAAAATGCCATTTAAATGCAATGTGGTCTGTAGCTTGATGAAAAACTGTAGCTTGGACATGTACACCATAAAAGTGCTGTAGGCCCTACCTTGTCCAAGCTAGAGTACTACGAAAATCAATTTTTGAGAAAGGTTTGCATCGATTTGAACCAAACATACGAACGCTAGAGTAATAAAAAGTGTAAAATTTTCACTACGAAAGAAGTGCTCTTGTGATCAAGATCGGTGTTCATAACAAAGTCCCTGGTTCTACCATCTCACACACACACACACACACACACACACACACACACACACACACACACACACACACACACACACACACACACACACACACACACAACTATAATCATAGTTACACTAAAGTACACATTACAAGATTACAACGATGTTAGAAGTGATCTTTGTGCATTGCTGTATTTACCACTCTCTATGCCTGCATCACTATTTGTTGCTCTATAACTCTATAGCAAGCTTATGTGACCTTTTTTTTAATACAGCGTATTAAACATCGATTTTTACTAATAGCTAAGTTATCTCTACAACTTCTACAATCCGGCAGGGGTAGCTAAAGTGAGCAGCTGATAGGCTTAGCAATCCCACCGTACCTCTAGCTCATACTGCTCTCACTCATTTACTCAAAAAAACACACACACACACACACACACACACACACACAAACACAGTGGGCTTGTTTACAGACAGATGTGATTACATAACTTAACGTGAGCGGGCCAGCCACGCCAGTCTATACTTCATGTTACACTATTCAATAATAGTCCTACATACAACCTATCTTCTAATAATCCAATAGCGATATTCTGTTTGACATAACTGTTGTTTTGTTTCTTCATTACACTGGAAGGAGGCCCTCCTTCTGGCCCAGAAGAGGAGAGAAAGAGGGAGAGAGGAGGAGGGAGACAGGAAGCGGAAACACAAGTCCATCGTGCGGTCTGAGCAGAGACAACACTGAAACTTTAATTTTACATCAACAAATCTTAACTCCTTTATCGACACGATTCTCGGCCTATCGCAATACGATTGGGGAATCGGTGTACGCATTAAGTCCGACAATATTACCTCAATATAATATTAAAAACAGAAATAGCAATTTTTGAAAAATCAAATTTTCATCGTAGGATAAAAAACTAGTTTCATTAGGTAAATTGTCCTTCTTGTGGACTCAATAAACTTCAACACCTTTATTGTTATTTAATGTCCATTAAGCAATTATTCTTACGTTTTAGAAATATGCTTCCATCACGTAACACGTAAGCGAGACATTCATTAAAATTTATATATATTCTTAAAAACTTTCCACATCGGTTAGTTGTTGGCAGAGATAGAAGCCAAATTAAATATTTGTGGTCATGAGATTAGAAAATATTGAAGTTTTTATTACCGAACAAAATTGGAAATTCACGTTTCAGTATACAGGATGCTTCAAAATTATTTTCAAAAACTTTGGGGAATTGTACTATCCATCGAAAAAAACTATATCGAACTATATCGAAAATAATCAAAATCTATAGAGATGGTCGTGAGAAACCTATTTCTTAATTTCTTCGACAAAAAGCTGATTCTTCAACAAATTTTTTGAAAAATGAAAAAGTCGTTCCGAAAATAGGCAAAGGCGACTTGAGTGCGAAATGACGTAAAAACCGGTAAATTTGTTTAGCGTACATTGAGTGCGCGTGCACACACACAAATATACCTCAGCAGTCAGAGATTCAATGAGGACAGGACCAACCTGGAAACATATCTGCGATGGAGCATTACACCGAAAAATCTGGTTGCGAAAACGATGACTTCAGAGACCAACTGGAAGGACATTGCAGGATTCGCCGCAGTCATGAAGAAGCTGAGGAGAAATAATGATCACGAAAGGAGAGCCAACGCTGTAAACGGATAGCGGACAGCCAGTCCAACTCCTCGCAAACTGGTGGCAGTTCCTTAGGGTGGTTTGCAGAAGAGGAATGTTTTGGTGGTTTTTTAGTGGGTAGCAATATCTTGAACTAAACTCGAGTTTGAATTTGAATCCTACACACTGGGAAGTGACGTTACCCTACCCCAGGTAGTCTGTGAAAGATTTATCTACCTTTTTTGGCATTGCAAAACACACACACACACACACACACACACACACACAGGCTATATATAAGTAAAAATGATTTATTGGGATTTGAGATTTACGCTGACCTCGTACATAGAGTGAGAAAGTAGTAACTGAACCCCATACTACATTTTCAGTAAGTATATTTTGTAATGTTTTGTGACAATTTAACTGATAAATTTGTTAATTTTGAACAAACATGGTTATTATACTTATAAAATTTTATAATAGCTTTAGTAATTAGTTAATAGTGTAACAAATCCCCCCCCAACAAATCTGAGATTTGATTAGGCCTAGCTCGGGATTAGTAAGACTAGATAGTTGGAGTTAATCCATGAAATATTTAAACCTTATAGAAATCAACATTAAACCAAAATTCTGCAACTCTGGATAGGTGAAGTTTATAGAAATTAACTTTAAACCACAATTCTGCAACTTTGGATACGTGAAGTTTATAGAAATAAATAGTAAACCACAATTCTTAAACTTAGGATACGTGCAGTTTATAGAAATAAACATTAAACAACAAGTCTGCAACTTTGGATACGTGAAGTATATAGAAATCAACAATAAACGATAGGTCTGAAATAGAGGTTAATTCTTTATTTACACCTTCACTATACGAAATACAAATATTTTGTCATACTGAGAAGCGAACTGTGTAAGTCGCGAACCTTACACAAATTTTGCCCCAAAACTATGATTCGAAAGCTACCGGAAAAACCAGGAAGATCTGCCTAATTCATCAAAAACGTTTTAAATTTTTCTCATAAATGAAGAATTAGTAAACTCAAGTTAGTCCCGAATCCCAAGTTTAGGTTATACAGGAAATACGCTATAAAGAAACGTTTAGGCTTACAACCATAACCTACAATCAAAGCGGGTTAACACTTAACACTGATTTTTTTCTAATTGAAGCCTTTAAAGTTACACAAAGTTTCCATTATAAATCAGAACAAGTACAGCACTCTGAGCCGGAACAAATAATGTGAGTGAAATTAATAGGACAAAAGAGAGAGAGAGAGAGAGAGAGAGAGAGAGAGAGAGAGAGAGAGAGAGAGAGAAAGAGGGAGAGAGAGAGAGAGAGATTTGTGAGAACTTGGACTTTGTAAGAAGGAATGTCTTGTCCGAGCATATTACATCGGAACATCGGAACATAGGAACATCGGTACATCGGTACATCGGTCGAAGGCCATTTCATAAGTTGAAAGCAATGTTCTGCCATATGTAAGTTAAGGGAAATGCATTAGTTAGGCGGAAACATGGAACCAGACTTGAAATCGAACATGTTTCCTGTGCTACTGCCTGCTAGAGACCAGGACACTTCGATCTGGGAAGAATTCAAGCGAGAACAGACACTTCTTAACCATTCCAATAATTAAGTAATTTTACTTTCTAAATATGCCAAGTATACGTCTATAGAAAGCGAGATGAGGGTGAAGGAACTGAACTTGAGATTTTCATGGATCTCTCAGTTTTCAGGCCCCCTGAGTAAAATAAGTGACCCAACAACAAACACACTCACGCGCGCGCATACACACGCGACCGCGCACGCACACGAACACACATGCGCGCGCATACAGAGAGGTAAAGAAACAGAGTATCTGCACACATTAGTGGAGAATATAGTAATTAACCGATTTTGATGAAATTTGTCTGGTTCGCACCTATCGAGCAGTTGGACCAACTTTTATAATTCTAAAATAGGGTAAAATTTTGAAGTTTCTAAATTTATGTCAGTGTAGAAAATATATATATATATATATATATATATATATATATATATATATATATATATATGTGTGTGTGTGTGTGTGTGTGTGTGTGTGTGTGTGTGTGTGTGTGTGTGTGTGTGTGTGTGTGTGTGTGTGTGTGAATGCGTGCGTTATATAAACAAATGTGACTCTAGGTAGGCCTATACACAAGAAACATTTCAAACATCTAAAGATATTAAAGTTCTTAAAATTAAATTGATTAAAACTTATTATTAAATTTTAAGTTGAACCGCATTGAACGTTGAACACGACCAGTATTTCTTACGTATGTTACGGTAGCCCTGATATAATCTCCTAATATTGGATTAGGGCAATAGAATTGATAACGCATAAAAGCGCGGCACGGAGATGTGTAAAGGATTTATTTATCAGCCCCAATAAAACTTGGATTTCTCTTTCCTGTTGGTGAATGGCCTGATCGGTAAACAAGCTACAGGTGTCAGGAGGGGCAGAGGGGCAGAGGGGGAAGTGGCGAGCTCTAAGTATCTCGGAAATCGGCTTAACTCGGCGGAACCGATAACTGATGCTACTCTCCTGCTTACGAATTCAAAAGTTCTTCGCGCTCATATTTTTTCTGTTCTTTCATTAGCGTGCGAATCTTTCGACCTGTGGCTTCTTATTTTTTCCGTGAATTCCTTAAAGATAAAATTAATTGTTTCTAGTGATCTGATGTAAATTAAATAGTAGTCCTTAAAATTTTTAATGGAAATCATTTTAAAACGTTTGAACGGATTTCGTTGGGTAACAAACACGATTAATCTATTTCAAAAATCAATTATAGTTCCAAGTTTATATTAAATCATACAAAAACTCAGTATGTTGCGGGAGCATTAAAAATTATATGTGTATTAATGTACAGTGTGCCCACGAAGAGGTTTACGATTTTGATCCTCCATTATTTTATCTATTATCTCATTCCTCCATTGATAATTTTTAAACTGTACATATTTTTAGAGAATTTACCAGAAATATTATGTAAGAATTGCATCTCGCTGACGTTTGGAGAAACAAAATGGCGGCAAAAATAAATATAATATGGACTAATAAAATTTTATTATTATCTATATTCCAGCTTTAAAACTAAAAAAAAATCAAATACACAAAATATTTTGTTCTAAACTAATGAAGTATATTTAATATTCAATAGGATACAAAAAATGGTAGAGTCATTGGGAGTGTCAGCAGAAGCGCTAGGTTCTTATATATATATATATATATATATATATATATATATATATATATATATATATATATAAAACGTCTCGAGAATATAAGAAAAATAAAATCAAACGCACATGTTATTACTGAATATAAACCGTATACCATTGAATTGTTGCTGCTGGCAATATACACAATGTACACATCATTACATGCGCGCGCGACAAGAACATTAGAAGAAGAAAAGTGGAGAGAAAGAGAGAGAGAGAGAGAGAGAGAGAGAGAGAGAGAGAGAGAGAGAGAGAGAAGCATGCACGTTGTATATACATACAGGCACAAAACACATATGCGCGCGCGACGAGAACATTAGAAGAAGAAAAGTGGAGAGAAAGAGAGAAAAAAGAGAGAGAGAAGCATGCACGTTGTATGTACATACAGGCACAAAATATACATACGCGCGCGACCAATTCAGTCGGAACCAGCAGACGAAAGAAAGGAGAAGAGCTGAGAACTGAACGGGGTCTGTGTAACACTTCCCCTACTCTCGTTACTAACGCTTCGTAAGCCTACTCGATGAAACCGAATCACTCCATGGTGACAAATACAAAGTGCACAACTCGTTATAAGAAGCTAACACTTCAAAAATAAACGTTGGTATTTTGTTCGTTTTAACTTTCTTTCTCTTAAAAAAATCGATCGAACAAAAAATATAAGATAGTTAAAGATATTTTTGTCACTGAAGGGTAGTATAAAAAGTTATCAAATTTTTTGGGAGGGGCATGCGCTATAGCCGTTAGTGGGCATTGGCATCTCTGTATTTTTTTTTTTTTTTTTGGAGTTTAACGTCCGACTATTGTGCACACTTGGGCTAATGCAGACGGTGGGGATGATTTATAGCGTATGAAAATGCCAAGCCCTCGCCGGGAATCGAACCCGGGTCCTCGGGGTGAAAGTCTAGTACGCTATCCACTAGACCACCGAGGCGGCTAACAACATCTCTGTATATATAAACACTTTTATAACTCCTCAAAACGAGTTCTAGAAATTGGTATGGCTGCTCATTATATGATTCCGGGCCTAGGTCTTACCGTGAAAGTCGTTCCAATAGCTCATTTCCAAATGGTAACATGGCAATAGCAAAAACCGATGTTTGGATTTTATACGGTTCTGAAAGAAGATGCGGATTAACTAGCCTATGTTTCATTGTCGCACAGCTTAATTCGCTATTAAACATTTATGATCACACGTGATTCTGCTTTCGTGGAAATACAGAAACGTGGCTTACACTGCTGGAAGCTGGGCTGGACGTGGGTATACGCATAGACTTATCACTTCAGGAGATAACTCCCAAGTAGCTGCCAACATCACAGCATCATTTCACTTCGCTGTTATAAAGTCAAGTAATAACATTAATCTTGCAACTTATCTGCGTATCATTAAAGCATAAACTTTACAGATAGATATGTGTTAAATCAGTCAACCTTTCTAGTCTAAAAGATAATGAACTAAACAACAAAGGCTTTATAAAAGTAGATAATAATATGAAATGGTTAAAAAAAGAAATTAAGTTGTTCTTGTAAAAAAAATGCTAACAAATTGGTTTCAAGCTTCAATATGGCCCACTGCGGTGTAGACATGAACTGTTTTAGTGATCCGGACGGTTTTTAGATAGTTGTTCTGCCAATTACTCTTCATAAAACAGAATTGTTGTTCTTGCCTTCGCAGTAGTACAAAATAAATTTCCGCTAGATAGCAGTGATGGGAAAAACGAATCTTTTGAATGAACCAGTATTTTCTGGTGAGCGAGTGAAGTACTTTTCAGTAAAAAAAACAAACAAACAAAATGTTTACTTTCACAAAAATGTCAATGTTTACGCCCTTTCTTTCCAAGTAAATTTTAGAAATTATCTGAATTTAAGTGAAATTTTACGCTCTACATTTTCAAGAAAATTTTAATACATTATTAAGTAGATGTTTAAGCTCTTTTTCAAGAAAATTTTGTAACATCATTCAGTAAATGTTTACGCTCTTTCTTTTCAAGAAAATTTTATAACACCTTTCAGTAAATTTTTACGATCTTTCTTTTCAAGAAAATATTATAACACCTTTCAGTAAATATTTACGCTCTTTCTTTTCAAGAAAATGTTATAACATCATTCAGTAAATTTTTAAGCTTTTTCTTTTCAAGAAAATATTATAACATCATTCAGTAAATGTTTACACTCATTCTTTTCAAAAAAATGTTATAACATCATTCAGTAAATGCTGACGATCTTTCTTTTCAAGAAAATTTTATAATATCGTTAAGTAAATAGTTTAAGTTAGTTCTTTTCAAAAAAAAATTAGAACATTATTAAGTGAATTGCGATATCTTATTCTCATGCTCTTGTAAATATATTTCCATTTTTCAAATTTACTACGCGAGTTACGCTAGCACCAAAACCGGAAGTATAAATATTCCTCGTATGTAATTTTGCACGCTTTTCGATCAATGTGGTTATTTCATTTCACGGTTAAGTTAAGTTATCACACTCTACTTCCTGCGGTACACTGTAGAGTGTATACCAGCGCTAGTGTCGATGGATATCTCTGCTAGCGCTAAGGATGTAATTTGTTTTATGGTTTTGATTTCTGTTTTCCAAATCAAATCGAGGAGCGAGAGAGCGAGAGAACGAGAGAGAGCGCTAGTTCGCGTGTATACTTTATTAGCCATAAGTCTGAAGTCTGGTAGGAAGTTGCGTGCAGTCCAAAGCTGAGGCTAATTTATGCTGCAATTTACATAATATACAGTCGCCGACCAACCGAAAACTAACATATCGAATTGACTGCATTGAAATCAATTGTTTCAGCGGAATGACCGGAGTGAGAAATCTCCGACTTATCGATTAGGACTACTTCGACTGGATTACCACAATCTGTTCGCGATATGTCACTGGGAAATTTATTGTAACAGTTTTGTCACGCTTACGGGAAATTTAAAGCTCTTCTGGAATAATTGTTTTTTAAATTGGATGCATTGACTTTTTCTAATGAATTTCATTCCGAAAGGTTAAACATACATACGCGCGCGCGCACACGCACACGTGCCTGCGCAAACACGCACGCACTCTCACAAAACACGCGCGCGCGCGCACACATACACACGCGCACACATACACACGCGCACACGCACGCATTCCACAACACACACACACACACACACACACACACACACACACACACACACACACACACACACACACACACACACACACACACACACACACACACACACACACACACACACACACACACAACATTTTTAATTGGCCCGCAAAAATTGATTTAAGATCAGGAATCGGTCCCGAGCCCGGATCTTACTATAACGACAGTTACCCTAAAACGTACTTGCCGAAGAAACTTTGTTTTTGCTAATAAATGATCCTTTGTATGAAGAGTACAGGAAGGGAGATGTCCTTGAAGAACACTATTATGCTGCATGCTACAGTAAGACTGTAAATGCCATTTCGACGTCGCCCTTATATTTTCATCATCATGAGAAACTATGCGTTATAAGAATTCCCTGCCAAGAATTAAATTTAGACTAGTGTAGCGATTTTCATGTGATATTACTGTATCATCTGTGCAGTCGTGTGTTCTACAGGGGACATCTGTGTTCTCAATTATTGAACGCCGTCTCTCTCTGGATGCATTCTTACGACATATTTGTTAATCGGTACTTTTCCTTTCCTGTTAATGCATAACAACTCGAATGTAAAACAAGTTGTCGCCAAATTATTCTTTTTACAAAACTGTTAACGAAATATTGATATCAATTGTGATTTAAAATTATTAGTTAATGATAGAATATTAGTGTTATTGTTAGTTAACCGACAAAATCCGTGTTACCGTTTCAAAAAGGCGTAAGTTTTGTATCGGTGACATTTTTGAGAATTTCTCATTTCACCGCAGTAATTGGCGTTAAAAACAAAAATTAGCGTTTTAAATTTCACGAATTTACGTAAAACTAAATACAAAACTCAACTTGACCACTGTTGTTTTCCGAAAGGGCGCATTTCTATATTTTTATTGTAATGCAAATGAATACAGATTTAAATGCTGGTTTTGTAATTGCATCGAATAATAAAAAACTTCTAAGATAAGGAAATCGTGTTGATGTTACTTTTTGGAAATTCTCTTTTTTCAAGATGGCGAAGTAGTTGCGTGCCGCGATTCTTTATGTTATTTACTGCTGAAGTGTTAAGAAAAAAATAATAAATTTATCTAAAAATATATGCTTGAATGAATTGTGAGAGCCGCACAACAAGGTTCTAGACTCGGGACCATGAAATTAGTATTAGTCTTATTTCACTTATGAAATAAGCGTTAATCCTCTATGTCACTTGTCGAGGTGTGTGTGTGTGTGTGAGTGTGTGTGTGTGCGCGCGCGCGCGCTCGAGCTTTTGCAACCACATGTACTTTTTGGATTACACACACGCGTGCGCACATACACACACACACACACACACACACACACACTTTTCATCTCATTATACTGGAGAAGCTCTTGAATTTAATGTTCGTATATTTCTAGGTTTAGGCCTATTTTTAACAATAGGGTGAAAATAAAATATTCTTGGTTATCAAGGTAAATGTATGTTGAAGAACCAATACAGGCTGTTATCAGGAAAGAACAATATAACCTACTTGTTCGGCTTAGCGTTGTTGAATGGTGCCTTTACTCTCCCTTGTAGTTGATTTCCTTATTGCTTTGGCAAAGGATTTTAAGTGTTAAGACTATTAATTTTTTTCATTTTGAGCCAAAACTAGAGCTTCTGTTGTTCATACCGTAATTTTCATGGTGTTGCCCGGGTATTTATTTATCCTAATTTTCTGTTTGCTGTAAAACTGTTTACTATATTATCTAGATTGCTATCGGTCATCCTAATTACTGATTTTTGTAATGTTGGTAATTTTATCACGTTTGTTCTCTACTGATGTTGAACTTCGGCTAAAATGTCATAAGGAGTATCAAAACTCATCATACTACCTCAAAAATTATAAATTTGACAGTAATATAGGTAAATGTTTACTTCATCACCTCCCTTTATGGGTACTGGTTTTGTTTTATTCCTCCCCGTACTGGTTATTAGTTAGGAAGTCATTGTTTATCTTTGCGACCCCAAAAAATTATATATTCAATACTACTATTGATAAGTTTTATTCTACACGTCACCTTCTACCTTTAGACCTATAGGGTTTTAGGGTTAGTAATTCGAATATTCGATGTTGAAAATGACTAAATAGTGGCCATTTTGAAACGACAGAAGGAAATCGATTGGTTATTTTTTAGAAGTTAAATTTTTATGATAACAAATAGCACGCAAAACTCCATTATATAAAAATACAAAATGGCGGGTAGTTAAATGTCGAAGCATTTTATGGAATGTGTTCATCAAATCTTTTTTTACTTATTCTGATTCGAGGGACAAAATTCTGACGTTTTAAAACGATTTTTGGAAATATTCTTTTTATAGTTAGGTAGACGGTAGAAAATATATATGCCTTTAAGACTTAACGTATCTTTAATTCCGTACCTTACTCATTCTTTCATTCAGTTATATTTTAGATTTTCAAAATTTTTTGCCTACGAATGTGTTTGTATCCTTGACGTGTTCAGGTCGCATTTAGTGCAATTTTCATATCATGACAACAAACACATTTTTATTTCCCTTTAAATCTGTTTAAAACAGTGAATGCACAAAAATTGTTCCCGTACACTAAACTAGTTCCACGGTCCTCTAGTTACAATTTTACTCGCTAGATAGCGCGATTAGGTATATTTAAAAACTAGAGACCCCCTGATCGAGTTACCTCTTTGTCTTTGGCTGATAACTCCACTTCGATGGCTGAACGATTTAGGTTCAGATCATCAGACCCACTAATCACCGACATCTTTGATTCTGCTTGGTTTTGATTGGCCGTTGCTAACTGCTCCTTCAAAGCACTTACTTCCTTTTCCGCCAGTGTAGCTCTCTGTAACAAAAAAAAAAACTTTAATCACACATCGTTCTTAAATTTAACAATATCTTAAAAGTTATATCGTGTGCAATAAGAATCAAGTAGTGATCCCGCGCGACATCTCGCAGTTAGTGTGGGCAAAGAAACGAATAATGTACAGCAATAAGTTCTTAGTTATTTTAAAGTAATTTCATCCGTAATACAATATGCCCTACATTGTTCTACTTTCGTATTTAAAACTATAGGGGAGACCTGGTCTAGTTGATACAGGGTCAAGTTGATACATCAGCAATAATTTCTGTGTGCGCTTGAGATAAGAAACGAGAGTGATAGAAGCAACGGTCCGTCCTTAGTTGACGCCTGTGTTTCGGATAACCTAGCTGTATCGGCTTGTGTTTGATTTTCGAAAAACTATTCCTTGTGGACGAAACTAAATTCCGTGGTACTGTTTGAAGTGTTGTAGTGGTTATAAATAAAATTAATAGAATTCTAAAACATATAAGGGCAGGTATATATATATATATATATATATATATATATATATATATATATATATATATATATATATAGAGAGAGAGAGAGAGAGAGAGAGAGAGAGAGAGTAGCCATAGTGTTCCCACTCTTAAGGACCCATATATATATATGTGTACATAATACAGTAGTCTATTAGATTAGAAAATAGAGGAAGGGATTATAACAACCCCAGGCACTGGGATCGACTGACCAATAGATCTAACAAAATTAAGTACCAGTTCAGCAGATTGGTGTCATTAGTAAGTTTCAACAATCCACTCACTAGCTTATCCTTCTGGAGGTCAGCAGGGTCCTGGAAACCAAAACTCTTAGCCTCCTGCTAGCAAGAGCCTCACAATCATGCATTATATGTCCTGCAGTTCCCTCCTCTTTACTGCATTATCTATACATGGTTTCTCCGTGGCTAACTTGATCATGTGCACCCGCAGACCACAGTGTCCTGATCTGAACCCATGATTTCCCTGAGTTGTGCTCTGCCCAATATGTCTGCCGTTCTTCCTCCAGGTCATCCATGAGGAAACGTACCTTAGAGATGCATGCACGAAGATTATCCCATTTTGTCTGGTGTTGCTTGTTAATTCACGTATTGACAGCAGACCTGGCAATGGTATAGAGATACCTAAAGCCAGCTCGGGTCCGATATACATACATATTTAGAAACATACCCGTTCGATAATATTGATCTAACACTATTTTTTTTTTTTTAATCATTGCAGCGGTTTTTAACCATGAATAAAAAAAAATCAGTATAAAATAAATGAACTCTTCCAGACTATTAAGAAAACTTTTTCGAATTAAAAATTGCCTTGTAAATTAATTCGAGTTACAAAATCTTTAAAATTAAATTGCGATAAATTCTGAGTCTACACAGGCCTGCGTGACGTATTGACTCAGTCCTTTAGCTTGCGTTTAAGAAATAAAGGCATTAGTAATGAAACTATTAGTTTAAGACCTTCGATTTTATTATGAAGGTGGGTCTGGTGTCAGGATGAGATTTGATGGTGATTTTATAACCGCCTTTTTATTGTTTTGTAAGCCATTAGTTAAAGAACGCCAAGGCTAAGCCAAGTTGTAAACACCTCAAATGTTTAAGCTCTTTCGTTCTTTCGAATCCAGTTCGGACGCAGATGTGATGCAAACGCGAATTGTAAATGTACAAATGTTTGCAATATTAAACATAAGTGGTGCAGAAGCACTGAACACATTTTGTATTTAAAAAATTGAAATTTAGCTCATAAGCTCCAAAAGAAAACTATTTTGGTATCTTGTGTTACTGTAGTCTGTAGTGTACGTATTACACACACACACACACACACACACACACACACACACACACACACACACACACACACACACACACACACACACACACACACACACACACACACACACACACACACACACACACACACACACACACACACACACACACATACACATTTTCTGTCATTTGTTTATATGGACAATGCACAACGTATTGATCAGTTTGTTAATAAGTAATTCTTATTTTTTAAAATTTTTAATCTCTCATGGTTCAGCTTTGAGTGTTTGTTCTTTAGTGAGTTTGGCTTTCAGAGATCTATTTTAATGTCATACTTGCTAGGTTTATGTTCTAAGTCAGCCACTTGAAAGCGAGTCAATCCATACTCTCGAAACGTTGTGTAGTCTTTCCATACACTCATATCATTGCAAACGTCCGAGTATACAATAATAATAATGTTTTAATTTTTATAAATACGTTACGCGCAAGTAATGAGAGTATTTCGTCCAACGCACACCAGATAGTGTAGCGATCAGTCGTTGCCTAAGTAATGTTGAGATCGTTGAAGGCATATCCGAAGACAAACCCCGAACACCCGTGCCGCTCCTACATGGCTAGAAGGGTTCTGTTTTGACTAATTACTTATCAAAGGGGTGATAGAATAAGGGCGGTGTAAAGGGTGAGGGTGACGGGTGAGGGGGTGTGGGTGTTTTTCTCCCAAGGTTTGATGACTACTCTCTGGCAATAGTACAAATGACATTTTATCTCGTTTTGATATCCTCGTTTGTCTCCCACCACTTCCCCCGTTACTGTAAAGTAAAGTAGACTAACGAAACGTTGTTCAAATCGATACAGAGTGAGAGAGCCAAACGAAAGGGTTAATCTTGAAATACGTGGCGAGTATCGAGCTTCGAGCGTTCATTCTTTGAGACGATTGTTGTGGTACCACAGAGAAGAGATCCTAAGTTTAGATGAAATAGTTACACTAGAAACGAGGTGGGGCTAGGCAATACGAAAACAATTATCAAAAACAATAAAATTTAATTCATTAAGTTATTACAAAATTTTCATATGAAAATACCTTAACGCATTGTGTCAAAACGCTTGAGAAAAAGTTTTTAAATTAAAAAACAACAGTTTTGAAACTAATTGCTACAAGATATTGTTTCTAATTTTGGTAGAATTTTTTGAAAGAGAATGAAAAAAATGGAAGAAAATAATGAAGGAAAAAGAAGAAAGAGATGAACAAAAAATAAGGACAAAAAATAATGGGAAAAATAAAGAAGAAGAAAGAAGGAGAGTTAAAAACAACGTCAAAAGAAAAAGAAGAAAAGAAAAGGCAAAAGGAAGAACACGGCAGAATGTGAAGAAGAAGAAGAAGATAGAAGAAAAAGAATGAAAACAAACATCGACAAAATAACAAAAAAGAGAAATAAAAATAAAAAATAATTAAAGAATAATAATATAGGCTATAAACAACTACAGGAAGAAAGAGAAGAAGAAGGAGGGAGGAAGTTAACTTAAAGCATTAAGCATAACTTCGGCTGAAGAAAGAAAAAATGAAAGAAAAAGGAAGAAGAGATGAACAAAAAACAAGGTCAAGAAATAATTGGAAAAAATAAAGAAGAAGAAACAAGAAGGAGAGTTAAAAACACCGTCAAAACTAAAAGAAAATACCAAAAGGAAAAATACGCAAGAATGTGAAGAAGAAAAATAAGACAAAAAAGAATGAAAAATAACACCGACGAAAGAAGAAAAAAGAGATAGAAGTAAACATTAATGAAAGAATAATAATATATAACAACAACTACAGGAAGAAGGAGAAGAAGGAAAACAGGGAGGAAGTTAACTTAAAGCATTAAGCCTAACTTTGGTTGAGGGAATCAACTGACTAGAAGCAGAACAAGAATCGATGTGTCAAATCGCAACCGAAACAAGCACCGTAGGCGTAATATCAGAAACAGAAATAATGGATTTTGCGGGCCTTTATTATGGCTTCGTATCAATTTAATGGCTTTACTGCTGAGCTACTCATCACTGCATCCTATACAGGCAGGGAAAAATCATCAACCCCCTTTCCTCTCCCCCGACTCCCTTCCTTAGGCCTACGTATTCCCAAAGCGGTAATGAAGTATATTCATATAGCCAATACGGCATAAACACATTTAAAACTGATGCTTCGGAAGTAAGGCGGTTGACTTTCGTCTACCCTTAATGTGTCTTTGGTTCCAAGTCAGTGCAACGTTTCGCCACGTCCGAAGACTATAGTTAGTATTTACTAACCAATCCGATACTAATCCAATCCAATACACGATAGTGTGTTTTTACATTTCTACATTACTTGTACAACAAATAAACAGTAAAATACTGAGATAGACGAACGTCTGTTGAAAAAAATCAGCTGATTGCAGCCCACGTTTATTACAACTTCAGCTATAGTGATTTGATAAAATTTATTGATGTTATTAAATATTCGTGTACCATAGACATGAGTCGAGTGATAACGATAAGAAGAAATGTGGCCGCACAGCTGCTTGGCTGGAGCGATGCAAGGAAATTTCAAAAGTTATTTTTTTATCTTAAAATATTAAATTTTCAAATGAAATTGAAAATACGAAAATTAACATCGATTATCGATACATCTTCAATTTTAATTGATTCTGAAAATGTAAAACACTGAACTATGCAGATTTTTATGTTGATTACGAAATATATTTTTAAAAGTGTTGGATTAAAAAAGTGTCGATCGTTTTAAGATTTGAAATTACCACCATTTTGAAACTAACTTATTTAAATGTTCTTCGAACCTGTCAAGCTATTACGGAAAAGCGATTTTTTGTCCCAGGTGTGAATCGAAATTGCGCATGTGAGAACATACATACATACACAAAACCGTCGTCTAGAGATTGGGATCGGCGCACATTGTATAATCCCAGAGCTGGGTCTTACCATGATGGTGCCTCAATAGTTATTTCCCCAACAAAAAACCATAAACACCTCGAATCAAAGATGATTTGGCTGTTGTATTAAATCGAGAAAGTCATCTTCAAAGTTTAAAACTTAAAGTAGCAAATCCCATTTTCTTCCCCTCGTAATTCCGATATGAAAAACAATACCTGCCCCCTCCCCTTTGCCCCTTTGCGACACAATCCCTATTTACATACTGGTTCTGGTTCGTGCAATATATTTTGATTTTTAATTCAAAACCCGACAGCTTTTCTTAGGCTATATCAAACCTACAACTTTATAGCCTATAGACTAAGCTCTGAGCTCTAATCTGCAAGCCTACGCCTTAACTTTCGAATTTTGATTTATTATTTCGGCGAAATTGTTTTGTTTATTTTACTGGGCAGTTTTATAAGCAAAGTTCAATTACGGAACATTTGCTTGCACATTGACTGACCATGTCGGCCATATCGAATCTGTTCCCCGTTAGATTAATATTAATTAATTACACTTAACATTTCGCTTTTGGAAAGATATAATTATGTTTGAAATTACATTTTAAAGGTCTTGTAGCTGGAAATGAGGTCCGTATAAATATTTTTGCTTTTGAATATTTTCACTGTATCTTTTAAAGCGAAAAATTAGTTACCCAATATAACCAGTTAAACCGTTTCAAAACAGCGGCCTTAAAAAAAGCGTAACCCAAATTTACACTTTTTTTGAAAACTATTTAACGAAAGTATCGGTTCTAAAATCTATATTAGGCTAATTAGAATTTAAAATTTTCAAAATTTATTAAATTTACGATAATGGATCTGACAGCGGTTACGTGTCATTTTAATGTAGTATTTTAAAATTAAAAATGCTAATTTGATCATAACTCGGCCCAAAATACATTTTTGGTAAAACATTTGACAAGTTCGTTCGTAGAAATGAGTTATGGGAACAGCCACCACGGTAAAACCCGGACCGGGGACTTCGAAATGATCGCAGAACCTAACATTTAGAGAATTTTCGATGGGGGTCATTAAAAATTATATAATTTAAACGCGTCAAAAAATTATCTAGATCTCAGGATCAACGCTATTTTCATAATAAGCTTTTTCGAGTTTTGAGAAGTTGCCTAAGTTGCCTGTTTTATGAAAACAGTAGGCCTATTTCAAAAAGCCATACTAGCGTTTTCAGTCTGCTGTAGCACTTAGGCCCGTTCATATCATCCTCCTTGATAAACTTATTTATTATTGCTATCGGGAAAAGCTTGATAATATATCAATTCCCCTCCACGGGCCGCCAGCCGCCAGCCTTCAGTATTTCCCAACTGGCTTCACCCCAGGATCCATTCATCAGCGTTATTCCTAGGTCTATATGCATAAGAAACAAAGAGGGAGGCAAACAAGGTCTAATCAGTAACGCCAAAAGATTTGTACTTTAAAATGTATAACCTACCCTCTACGAGACTTTAATCAAAAATATAAACAAATTCGTAGGTACCGTGCTGCGAGAAGAGATTTTCGTACCAACTGAAGTATAACAGGTGCACGCACATGTCTCGCTGGAAGCAAATTTCCTACGTTCTTTTTATGTTCTGAAAATCATTTTTCACCATCATAATAGATATTAAATCTGTATTAACATTTGGAACTTTAATGAAAATTAGAAATGCTAATTTATGCATATTTTAACGCTGATTAGGATGGTGAAATGAAATTTTGAAAAAGTGTAAGATGTATAAGTAGCGTTTTTTTTAATATTTGGATCGGCCACCATTTTGAAATTCTTGGCCGAATTGTTTTCTCTGTAACAAGAACTAGTCCAAGCTATTAACAGGATTGATTTTCGCGCCCAGTTCTATTTGATACTTAATTATACGCTAAACTTTCAAAATGCATTGAAAACACAAAAAATAAATTTATTAATTCCAATGGATATTTAAAATTAAAAACGCTAATTTTTCTATATTTCGACAGCTATTACGATGGTAATATCTTGTAGCTGTGATCTTTTAAAATGTGATTTTTCTCAAGTTTGAAAAGACCGTCATTTTGAAACTTTCGAACGGATCTTGCTAGGAAACGCACGTGCCCGGACAATACTGCTGGCTAAGGTCAACAATCATTCTCATGTTTTAAAAATATTTTTAAAAATTTTAAATGTTAGTAGCATGTGTTGATTATGTAAGCGAAATAATATTTTCAAAATAAGTTTTAAAATAAAAAGAATTTTTTTTTATAAATCCGCATCTGGTGGAACAAGAGATAATTATCATTCCCATAGGTTGTAAAACAAAAATATTCTTAGTCTTAAAAAATTATTTTCCCGAGTTAAACATATATAATTGACCATAGAAGAACTATTTAATAATTAACAAACAGGACCTGTCTTTGTTAGCGATGAATCAGTTCTTGCTCAAGTGAATATGATTTATTACCGTACATTTCCGGTACCCCTCCCCCCAGTTTTAATTCTCAACCGTTCAAAGCGTTACCCGAAAGATTTCGGTAAATAAAAACTCGGGGGTGGGGATAGTCAGAATGGAGCCCCTTTATACGGCGATGAAAAGATCCTAGTTTTTATGCATATCTAAAACGCATTCGAAATGAAAGAGACATCGATGTGGGGAGGAGTGGGGAGGGGGGGTCTATTAAATATAGACGCACCACCTCAACACAAATGCAATGATTTGACAATGTTTCTTTGTTCGGATTGTGCCCTTGTAAACAATACCACCCAGCTGATTGTCACTTGTCTTTTGATGTTGGATTTAAAAATTTCGTACAAAGGGGGGGGGACGAAAACTCACTTTTCACCGATGCGCCTCTAGCTAAATGCTTTGTAACTGAAAACCCATAATCCATTAAACCTGCAGAGCGTATTACAACGGAAAGACACTTTCGATATGTTATTAAATTTTCAGCTCACTAAAGGAAATATGTTAACGACACATGTTCGGGTAGACTTGCCTACTGTATTTGAATTTGCTAACGGATTTACGAAAAAATGTATAGCAGCCTTCATGCGGACGTGATTGAAGCGAAACTCCAACACAGTTTTTGAAGTGAAAACTTCTTTAGGTTTAACATTTTTTTGTTTGGAGGGAAAATTAAAGTCGTGTTAGCTCGATTAACATGTATAAAACCTTCACGCTTGACGTATGCTGCAGGCCTACACGTTATATTATTATTCTTTAAGTGAATTTACGTTTACCCGTGTGCAGTCAATCGCTGTGTGCGTACTGGCTCAGTGCTCACTTCTGACAACAAAACTAAGAGACGTCATTTCAAAAGCCCGTAGCTGATTTCACTTTTTTATATTTATTTGTGTAAAATTATATATACATAAATTCAATAATAAATATTTAAATTACAATGAACGCCATCACACTACGTTCCCGTTCCATTTAGCACAAAATTGTTTAGAGCGATAACAGTTAAATATATCTTGAAAATTGAAGTGAAATAAGTTAATAATTTTTTAAATTATTAATGAACGCCGTTGTACTACGTGCCCAGCCCAGCCGTTACAGTTATTAGAGCGTTAACTGTAACGCTATAGGCCCTATATGTAACGGATATATTGTAAGCTACGAGATTGAAGTTTTGTATTTGTAGCCTGTGTGATAAGTGTCCATTTTCTTTAATATCGGTTGTGTATTATTTAAAATTAGAAATAAGTCGAATAATACGAGATATGATTGTATGGTGGAACCAATACAAACCAACAAAACACTTAGTTCTATCGGCCATTCCTCCGACTACTACATTTTTGTTCATTTTACATACTTTTGAAAATCTTATTGTATATAATAGGCGTTAAAATTGATATAAATTAGCGATTCAAATCCTCAAATGGAATTTTATAAATTTAAATGTTAAGTTATGCAGAATTTAAAGCTGATTAGGGTGGTGCAATACGATATTCTTAAAGGTGAAAAATAAAATATTTTTCAGTATTTAGAATAGTCGCCAATTTGAAAAGGATTTTTGCTGGATATATATATATATATATATATATATATATATATATATATATATATATATATATATAATACAAACTTAACACAAAAATCATTTTAATTTTAATAAAATGAGTAAGTCCGTTACCGAAATCCGTTTAACAGTTTAAAAATGGCAGCCATATTTAATCTTAAAAATTCATAACTTCTGTATTTTACAAATTTTTAAATATCTGATATCATCTGATATTTGATATTAAGCGTTTACATTCGCATAAATTATCATTTGAAATTTTATTATTTTAAATTTAACTTTAAAGTTTGAAATTATAATATACAGTAGAGTCTCGGTTAACCGTCATTCTCGGGACCGTTGGGGCGAATAGACGGCTAATAGAAATATACCACCCGTGCTTTCGGCGATCGATAAAAATAACATTCTAACTCTGTTTATAGCAGAGAATGTTTTATTATTATTTTTGAAAAACGTAATAAAACTTTTAAATTTTCTACTTAATTTTAATTATGTATTTTAAAAATTTCGTTAATACAATGAATTATCCGTAATTAACCTTTTGACAAGTATTCACGTAAAATACGCGAGAGCACCGCGTATCACTTACAGTACTCAAGTTACTGTTACGTGATCGACTTATATGCTGAATGGTATTATCGTAAATAGTGTCAGAGTGTTTATATTTCAAAAGAAACATTCATGCAATCTTTCGGAATTTGTTGACACTGTTTGAAATGTTTCTGTTTCATTCCACTAAATGATAGGATCGTTTACTTACTTTTCGAATATCAATGTTGCTTATGTTTAGTAGCAATTAGTGTCCGTTGGCAATCGCCTGCACTGTAAATAAGTCGTGTCCAGTAACAGTGTTTTCTTATATCTAGAAGGTTACTTTTATTAGGTATTATAAAATATTTATTATCGCAGACTGTTTAAAAACGTAAAATAACAGAATTAAGTGACGGTTAATCGAGCCTTACTGTATTTATATTTTAAGGCTCATTACGGAAATGAAATCGGATATTCAGAAAAAGTGAAGGTAAGATAAAATATTGTTGGAATTTCACCAAAATCACTGAACGTAGCAACTGGTTGCCTCGGCTATGTTGTTCTGTTTTACCGTGACTACTGATTTAATCGCAGACTTCTAGCAGAAATACGCGTCGCTGTAACGGGTGAACAGGCGCACCTAACTCTGTATATTTCATCGGACCAGTCAACCTCGCATCTCAGTAATGTAGGTTTTTATAGCAACCTAAATTTTATTGAAGCACAAAACCGATTTACATTAAAAACATTTAATCTATATTAAATTTAACTTACTGTGATACCGGAAAGTAGAATAGGCCGTGCATTTAACGGCTCAACAGGAAATAGAACACATGATAGTACCACATTTTATAGTTTTGTTATTGCTTCCATGTAAGCTCTGATATCCAATATAAATGCAATTTTATTATAAATGGCTTATTATTGGTGCATAAAAATGTGTTATATACAATGTATGATTATTATTTTTAATTGTATATTGGACAGTTAGGCCTGTATGTAGTGTAGTGTATAGGCACTCAAATTCATATGCTTAGTTTTATATATATATATTCGCAATTTTGTAACGAATTCTGCTGCTATTCTAAACCTTGAAAAATTGTTACCAATAGTTTATATTACTTTTTTTTTAACTGCCAATAACGAATCTTTAACTTGTTTACGACGTAACCGAACACTTTAAAATTCGGCGAAAATGCTTTCTGAAGCAGCCCGAATGAAGAAAAAATGTAGGGTTTAGATTAGATTAAAGTCTAAAGGACGGGATAGTACAACCCCAGACCAACTGACCTATTGTGAAACTAAACCTCTTGAAAAAAATTTCCTAGTTCAGCAGATTGGTGCCCAACAAATTGACTAGATCACTTTGCTGAAGATCCCTAGGGTCCTGGAAACCAAAACCCCTAGCCTTCTGCTAGCAATAGCCTCACAATCATGCATTATGTGTCGTGCAGGTTCCTCCTCCTTCCTGCACAACCTAAACAAGGTATCTCCCGTGGTACATACCTATCCTGTTCACATGCCCCTCAGACCACAGTGCCCTGTAATAAGCCCCTTTATTTTCCTGAGTTGTGCTCTGCCTAGAGTATCTACTGCCTCTTTGAGTCCTCCAAAAAGAACCTTGTTTAATATGTAAAGGTTAGCTTTGACAATATTTAGGGGTAAAAATAAATTACTCCTAAGTATTATGTAGGGGTTACTTAAGGGTAAAAATAAATATTATTTTTATTTATCTAGTGTGATCTTGGATATATACAGTACAGTTTTTTACACATACTAATTTCATGTAGCCTAAAACCGCCAGATCTCTCCAAAAGTTTGTTTCCACGTCCCCACCTTTACACGTTATATCAAGAAAAGCTGGAAAACTTTATAAACAAAACGAAAAAGAAGTTTCAGGATTTTTAGATATTTTTCATATTTTTGCATTTATGGACCCTTACAAAAGCGTGTAAAAATTCATCACACAACTTCAGAAGGTTTCTTTACGCCGTTGAAGCTGTATAGAGTGCCTGGTAAGGTCTAGTCCACGTCGTGCAGTGCAGGTGGCATGTCAGCTAATCCATTCATAAAAACAATACTTAAATTTTAAATTTCAAAGGTGGGTATTAATTTATAAGGATAAGAAACAAAGCTCCTACTAACTAACTCTCAGTCGGTACTTCAAAGCACGTGCTTTGCCATTTTAATAAAATCTTATTTCTACTGTAATCAACGTCAAAATCTGCATATGTTTTTAAATTTTCAAATATGAAAATTAACCTATCAGACCGTTTTCGTATTTAAAACTTAATTTGAACATTTCCATTGTTAAATTTAACAGATTTTTACGTATGTGTGTCAACATAGTTACGGTAAAGCAATATTACTTTTGACGATTCTGCTTCCATCACGTCAGCTAAAGAGCTGTGTGCAGCCATTATGATTTTACATTTAGTAGATACAATTAGTGTAAGCTTTGACCTAATGGAAAGTAGGCCTGTGCTGGTATTGAATTTCTTCTTTGTAGCAAATAAGTTTATTGTCATGAAACAAATCGCATATTCTTTAAAGTAATACTGAATAAAGTCACAAGAAACCGTCACAATTGTAAATTCATTATCGATTCCCAGCTGACATTCAAGCACCTTTCTTTCTAGGAAGTTAACAACAATTAAAATTCAATATCGATCAAGTAGCCTAGCCAGCGTGTGTTCTTGCATGTGTACAGCTCCTTTATTTTTTCCAATCATAAATTAAACCTCGGTGCACTATATTAACTTACCGCGATTTAAGGGCTCAATTAAACATAAACCAGACTCTATGTAGATTACATAAACATAATGTATTCTATTTGTTGCTTACTGATTATTATTCTGAATGCATTAAGTGTCCAGTAGAGTCGGTTACAATGTACTGTACTTAGTCGGCGCTGAAGTAAGCATATGCTCCAATAGATGGTGCTGCAGTAGCTTTATTGAACTAATACTTAAAGTTGCAAGCTAATATATTTTAAATTTATTTTTACTTCTTATATGGTGTATAAGGATAGTAATGTAATCGAGAAAAACAAAAACGATTTTGATTGATCTTAACGTTTTCAGGTCCTATACATCCAAAACAAAGGTTGTTTCTAGCATATGAAATTTAGCATGCGTGTAAGTCTTTGTTTTCAACACCTCGGGCTCTGTCTTAAAAAATATAGTTTTTGAACACTATTTGTTTAAAAAAATGCTAAACGTATAATTTTATATTAAACTTGAGAAACGATTTTCATCAAACTTTTATCAAATATAGTTCATACGTGCCCTACCAAAAAAAGAGGATAATAGCTCAGAATAAACAAAATGCAAAATGTATTTTTATTACATTTAATTGAACTCCTAATTTTTCTTTAAAACGCTATTATTTTATTCGTATTCTTGTGATATATTTTCATGTCATTCTAATTGTTCATAAAATCGGATGGCATTTTCACGAACTATTGTCATGCGCGCAATATCCTATATCGATTTTTCCTTATATTGTATTACAGAAAAAAACATTTCCACATAAATATAGTCTATCCAGTTTCTCTTTCGGTTGAAAAAGATAAACTTCAATTCTCACAAAAATCAATCAACTTCAACCTCAATTTACGGTAAGTTGACGTATACCAAAGATGACGCTTTTACCGATGAAACTTAGGCTTTTCAAGTAATACTTGCCCAAAAATAACTTCCTATGGAACGGTCGGCCTTTATTTTTTTTTAATGATTGCTATACGGAACCATAACGAAACACTAAAGGCTACTAATGCTTAACATACTTTGGAAGACAATAGGTCAATCTAACTTATAGGCTAGTAGGGATAATGATGTAGAGTACGTACTCTGCCTTTCCTAGCTTCAAACACTTTTAAGTTTTTTTGACACGTTTTGAGTACAGTAAAAAGTTATGAAAATGGAAGTATTCCGAAACGCGTCAAAAAATATAATGCGTTTGAAGCTAAGAAAGGCAGAGATACGAGCTCTACAAAATTACATTTCTAACGGTAAAAGGTAAGGATGCTTTAAATACATTTACCCTTAACAAAACTTCAGTTCGGAAACTATTACAGCCTGTAAGACTGTTTCATGTAACACATCAATGTACTATCAAGAGTAAATAGTGAGGAACAAACCTTTATTGTAAATATATTTATTCAAATACGTAATATTTTTAACTGTTCCTCAAAAGGTGATCCGGATGTGAGAATCGCATTTATTGAGTCTAATCGTAATGGTGTCTATTGCTTATTTTTCAATAGAATTTGTTAGAAAAGCAAAGTAACCAAACCTAACCTAATCGATTGTCTGAAATACATTTGGCCTATAGGCTATAAAAAAGTTCCGATCTCGACGCGTGTCTTGCTGACGTGATACATGTTCATTCCTTACATTGCTTTTTTTATTTTAACCGTTTGAAAGTTCGATTTCACCATCACAGTAGGCATTAAAGTTTGCACATATTAGTAAATTTTACAACAACAGGCGCTTATATTAGTAAATTAGTAAATTACAACAGGCGCTACAATGAAAAACGAAAATGAACCTTGACCGCAGTCGAATTGATTCTTTAACCTCCAGTGGATTTTGAAGATTTAAAACGCAATTTTATGTAGATTTCAAAAAACGATATTGAAACTGCTGTTCAACATTTTCAAAAATGGCGTTTTATATATATACTTCGTTACTTTATATATTAACGACTTCTCAAAACGTGAACTAGAGTTCAGGGTAGGCGCTCATTTCAAGGTCCCAGGTTATGATGAAAATCGTTCCATAAAGGACGCTCAAACAGATCGTTTTTCAGTAGAAATGCACTAAAAATTAAACCTATTCACCGTTTGGTTTATAGGTTAATTTACGTAGTAAATTAAATTTTTGGTGGAACACTCGGAGCAAAACAACGCGGCACCTCCGTCGAAGCGTATACACTGATAGGCTACTGTGCACGTCAACTTTTAGTTGCTACAAGTTATAATTTGTAATTAGTTATCGGATAAACTAACTTCCTCTTCCCATCCAGTCATGCGCGCGCTGTCCTTGAACGGGGAACTGCAAACGGCAAAGTTAAGCAAATGAAACTTTTTTCCAGTCTCGCAAAGTAGTCCTGTTTTAAGTTTGAATACATTGTTACGTTTCCAGTGAGTGACCATGCAGAACTCACTAGGCTACAAGGCACCGACCATAGCGACAGAACTAATGAGTATTTGAGGGTTCTAATTCTTCAAATCAGCGCTTCTAGTGCCTGCTGATGACGGGAAATGGTAAATCTCCAACAGCCTTCGTATCTTCCTTATTAGTTACCTTATCGAGGTGGCCGACCCACCGATCAGATTATTAGCGGAATTATAGAACTCAGCGGACCGAGCTGAGTCTAGTTAGATGTTTTGGGGCGGGGGGTTTATGTAAAGTACGGTCTACATCAACACAGTAATATCCATTATGTACAGCCTATACAGTAAGGATGTTTATTAGTTTGAAATATTTAACTTATAACAGGATCAGTGAGAGTGTTGTTTTTCGGGAAAACAGGTTTGTGGTTTTTTCAGAAAATTGATATATATATATATATATATATATATATATATATATATATAGAGAGAGAGAGAGAGAGAGAGAGAGAGAGAGAGTAAAATCTCTCTATTGCGTATCTTATAATGACGGTAAACTCTCTATAACGACAAAATGCGTTGGTTCCTTCCCATTCCTATAGTATAAATATATATTGTAACTTTCTCTGTTGAGGCCAAAAAAATTCCACGTCTTTACAGCGGTAAAACACACGCACAGTTCCTACTCTTCTAACCGATTTTACAAAAATAGTACCAAAATACATACAAGAAATTTCAATACGCCGGCACGTTATTCGAAAGTTAAAAAGCAGTGCATAGTGCGTCAACTGAATCGAGTGTTTTGTTACCAGTACATTTCACTAGTAGTGCATTATATTTTTTTATACTTTTACAGTACAGTGTAATAGCGTCTAAATGGAAAACTTTACAGTTAGATGTACAGGTTAGCGTTTTGCATGAGTTAGAGAAAGGTGTGAAGCAAGATAGATGCCGAAATTTAGCTGGTTATTCTGTTGGCACGACATTGAAAAATTAAAATAAAATAATGAAGGGGATAGCTTCAAGAAAATTCTAAAGCCAGATTTTTAATGAATTGATGAACCGGTTCTGAAAAATATTGTATTTTCCTCACAATTACAGTATTTTATTCACAGAGTATTATTTAATAAATATTGCTTTTTTAAAGATTTTACGTCAAATAATTTTATTTAAATAACCTTTTTTACTCAATACATCAAATTAAAAATAGTTTATAACACGTTTTGCAAATAAAATAGATTTTATACAAGTTTTGGTTGAGCTCTCTCTATAGCGGAAATCTCTTTATGGCGGCGAAAACTAACGTTCCCATCAATGCTGCCATAGAGAGATTTTAGAGTGTATATATATGTGTATATATTATATATATATATATATATATATATATATATATATATATATATATATATATATATATATATATATATATATATATATATATATATATATATATATATAATATTCTAGGAGTCAGAACAAGAGTGGGATTTTCGAGAAGAAAAACTGATGTGGGATTTTTTCCAGGTCAGAACAAATATCGAATTTTCAGGAAGAAATTCGTCATTACTTAGAACAGTGTAACCTCACAAATTTCTGACTATTTTTACGAATTTACAAAACTAACAATGTTACAGAAAATTTCAGTACGCGACTTTGAAAAATTGATTTTTTTGACAACTTCGTTAACTTGCAAATCCGTTCAAGAAACTTATAAACATCAAATTTATATTTACGTATTATTGTGAATTTGATTTAACCATCATAATTAGCTTTAAAATCTGCAATTTTTAAATTTTAATTAAAAATTAACCCCGGCAGCTATCGAATTTAATGGCCCTAAACGTTTTTCAAAGCTCAGGGTATGGGCACATTTCAGCATTAGATTGTTATAAATTCGCTAACACAAAAACGAAAACTTTAAAACTATTCTCAACTAATGAAAATGAACACTGGACTGATGTTTACTAACTAGACTGTACAATTTTCTCTGTTATTTTTTCTAAATTATAAGAGCATCTGCTGAAATAAATAACGAGAACAAGAGATTAGTGAGAATATATTTTTTTCATTACAGTTTGCCATTTGAATTCTATTTAAAATCACAACCCCTCCCTACAGCCACCCTTAATCGCTCATTAAACGCCTTTATTTCTCCGGTTTTTCTATAAGAGAAATAATTTCCCGTAAATATATTTATACCGACAACAATCGCTCGAATTATTGAAAAAGGTTATAACTGAAGCTGTAGTCATTAAAGGATTAATTAAATAACATTTTGTTGTGAGGAAGTCGATGGTGAAGCTTCGTGTCGTCGATTAAAGTGGTTCGGTTTCACAAATAATTGAATCTGGAAAACAGGTGGAAATTTCAATCGCGAGTTTAAACGCTGAATAAAAACAATGGGTGTGTGATTGCATGAAAGGAATAGGAACAGCTTAACACTGTATAAAAACATCCACCCTCCAATTAATTGTCAATCGGTGGGGGGTGGTGTAGTTTGTACAGTAGGCTTCAGTCTTATAGCTTGTGTTTTAGCCTATTGGATGCAAGTATAACAGTGTATAGTTTCGTTGAACACACTATAGAGCGTGGTTAGTAATTATCAGAAATGTGTTTATAATATCACTGTACGAAGCGCGGTGATTGTAATGTATATTCTTAGGTTCGAAGTAGTCTGCACATTGGTCGATAAACATATCGATTTTTATTATTTTTGCATTCCGTTAAGCCAAAATTTGAATTAAAAAAACTACACATAAAAATTGGAGGTATTATAATGAAATAAAGAAAACAAATTGAAAAAGCAGTTCAACACACACACACACACACACACACACACACACACACACACACACACACACACACACACAATAATAACAACTATAAATATGCGCCTAAAACTAGTTAACAAAAATACATATCTTAAAAATAACACAATATACACAATTTATGCTAAGGCTATAAATTGGCCTTAGAATAATAACAAGATAAATTGTGGGAAAAAATTAACTAACCTAGAACTAATTAACAAAGTTTAAACAAAATAATAATAAATTAACAAATAAACGAAAATAAACTTTAGCATAAACAACTAAATGTTTATACGATTCAAGCTTGTTTTGTTCAACGTGCATTTCACTTGAAATTTGGTTTCCTAAAATTATTTATTAATTACGTAATTATTATTTTAATTACGAAAACGCTACACAACAGATGACAAATACCGCATAAAAAAATATTACGAATATTTCTCGTTTTCTTTGTGACTTGTGGATCTTTGATCACATGTAAGTTAGTTTTTTTGAGTTTTTATAGTTTATAGTTCAGTTTGAGTGTGCTCAGTTTTGGTATATTAACGTAGGTTTAGACATTAAAGTTATGTTCTATTTGCTAAATTTATACTTTCAGTTACACACTTGAGAAAGAGAGTTGGCCCATACTACACTAGAAATGCCGTGTATTGTTTCTGTACATACAAATGTCGACAGATGTCGGAGTAAGAAATAATAGCGGAGTAAATCGTAGCGGAAAAATTGTTAAAATCAGTTGCGATCAGCAAACACCGAACTCTTACCTTCCGCCTTCGCCTTCGTGACACCGCCTGCATTTGTTCCTTCAATCAATCTTTCGTCTAGGAATGGAACGAAACGATTCGACCAATCCGAGTCGAATATGAAACGTTTGACATGCAAATCGAGGTTAGACTGTTAGACGGTTAGACGCTCATTGTTTGTTAGCAGGGGTGGAACTTTGTGAAATCAAGCAATCACTGACATACAGCCGCTTCGAAAATAGAGTCACTCTTTTGTTTTTGCAGAGAGACATTCAAATTGGAGCGTGTATACACGACCGGAAATCAAAACGGTAATGAACGGATCACGAGAAAGGATTGTCATCTGATTTCCTGCATTTTTTATTATTCATTTATTGGATTTCCTTTCCGCTGTGTCAAAAATATTGGATTCCCCACCTCGATCTAACATCCGGTTTTCTTTGTTCAGTGAAATGGCCCAATAATGGTCGATTATTAACGATTCGGGTCCGATGGTCGTACGCGCTGGCTTGTTTCAAACAATCTAAAGTTAGGATTGTTTCCGTCAAAAATGTACTTGTTGTAAGAAAATACTTGATACAGAACCTGCATTATTTTAACAGTATATATTAAGATTTTCCAAAATACGATAAAGCTGTGAAAAATAACTAAAATCCATTGGAAAATTAGTAACTGCAAACATCACGGTAAGGTCCACACCTGGGACCATCAATAGCATCGATCATCTTGAGGGTCTTTAAATATTTGTTAATACAGGAATGTGCTAAGCGGTTTTGGATCAAAGTTAATCACGATCGTGAAATGCGAGTTTCGAAAAGTTTAATATGGTTCAAACTCTAAGTGAATTAGAAGTCTGGTACTATTTTTCCCGGCTCTTACTTTTTCCAAGACGGACGCTGAAAAAAACGTTGCAAAGCTCTTGATCAGAATTATCTACAAAATGCAATGAAACTGCAAGTAAATTGTACAGGATGTGTCAAAAAAATTAAATATTTGTTTAAATGCAAGTATGTTGATATTTCTTCATATATATTATCTTCTACAACTAGCATTTTAGTAGAAAACATTTTTTTAACTTTTGAGTTGTGAAAGTTTAAATGTAAATTTATAACACGATTACTAAGGATTTGATTGACATAATATGATATTGCCTGTCTATGGAAACTTGTTTATTCACGGATTAAGACAAAAACAACGACGTGTTCAGAATAAGAGTGCAAGTTAAACAAGGCAAGTGTTAGCAGCCTGAGGGTAGTTCGGCACATCTAAGGAGAGTTCGTCATAGCGTGGAGGTGGACACAACAGTAATTAATATGAAATGGACACAACAATTCTACGTATTCATAATAGGCATAGTTCTTTAAATCATGTATAAATTTGTTTCTTAGGTTAATAATTTCATCCTTTAAATTAAAATCAATTTTTCCAACAAGTTCTTCTTCAAAGAAATTAATTCAGTAATCAATGTGATGATAAATATTCATTTTTTATACAGTCCTTTCTGTTACGATCATACACAGTTCAATTACAAATTTAGTTTTAGTTTATTTTCGATTCGCCTTGTATAAGGTCTTAACTAATTCAGATACTACAGTTTGTTTTAGTATAGGCTTCAAGCTCGATGAACAAAATTCCTACTATCTACACAATCGTATAGTACTTATAAACATCGCTTTAGTTTATTGTTTCCTAGCGCATTCTGTATTAACGTAATGCAACCTACTTTGCGTGTTTAGTTATTTTTAATTGCACACCACGTATTTTATGTATTTAATTAATTTAATTGCAGGTTAGCTCTAACATCTGGCCCCAGACTGGGTGCACCCTCAAAGCCCCCAACCCTTCTTTTGGGGATTTGATAAACACGGTCTTAATTAAGTAATTGCTTAAGAATTCACGATGCTTCGTAATGATTTTGTATCTATTCCTCACTGTACAAATGTCTGCTTTGGTTTTTGTGTATTCATTGATGCATTCGTTTTTAGAACAAGAAAGTAAACACGTTTTTTACAGTGATGCAAAACAATCGATCGATTTTGATTCATTTTGTTTGTATGAAATAAATACAAACTGAAATGCTTTGCATGATTTAATTTAAATATTTTAAATGCTTGTATTAAATCTCGGGCCTACATCTCGAGATTTTTAATAATTATTTATTGGTCTTGAATGTGGCGGGTTTTAGGCCCTAATACGCGACAAGGTATTGGCACGACTTAATTGATATTGATTATTCGATATTTACACAACTTATTCGATGACACAACTTGTTGGATACTGGTACAAATTAATGGACACTGACACAACTTATTGGACATTGAAAGAACTTATTGGATACTGACACAACTTATTGGATATTGACACAAGTTACTGGATATTTACACAACTTATTGGATACTGAAAAAGAACTTAATGGAGATTTTTATGAGTGCTTCACGAAAAATTTGAGTCAGATTTTTTTTATTGAAAAATGCCTCAGAAATATGGGCAAAATTACAAAGCAAAGTTCATCGAAATCAGTTAATTTTTTTAGTACGAACAATATATATATATATATATATATATATATATATATATATATATATATTGTTTTACAATATACTTATAGTCTAAATTGTATATGCATATCTATATATACAATATGCATTGTTTTATATTTATATAGGCTCTCTCTCTCTCTCTCTCTCTCTCTCTCTCTCTATATATATATATATATATATATATATATATATATATATATATATATATATAATTATTATTATTACCTAATCAGAATGATATAGATCTAACTAATATCCTTTTTTGAATCGAGGAACGTAAAAACAAAATTTCAATGACTTTTCCATGATATCTATAGATTACTTTCTTTGAATTTCGTGAAGCGAAAACGTATGCATTATGAATTTACAATAGTTCATTTTATAGTGAATTACAATTACGAATGCTAAATCGTTCATTTTGTAGGGAATTACAATTATTATTTATGAATTATGAAAACATTAATTCTTTGTGATAATTGTCTACAAACAAATTAACCTAGAACTAGTCTCTCTTTAGTTTTAATTTTGAACTCAGTTTCCTTTTAAACAAAAGAAAGAATAAGGAAACAATTTGAATTGTCATTAAAAAAATGGGATATTTCTTCTCTTGAATATTTCATTCAGTTAAAAGTTTTCGAGATATTCGACGTTAAATAATTTAATAGAGGCTTAAGGAGAGGAAATCAGTTGATTATGATTTCTCCAGTTTAGCCTTCAGTGCACTAAATAGCTTGTGGAATGTCAACTCCATATCACTTAACGTTAAATATACATGATTTTGTTTACGTAAAAACACATAAACAAAATGGCGGTTAACAAAAATCTACACATTTTAGAGAAGTTCGCAGTAACTTTTTAACGTATTTTTTACCCAAAGAAACCATATCCTAAAGTTTGGAATGATTTCGGGAACTCACTGTATAAATGAAACTAAAGGTTTTTGTATAATGGAAAAATGTTAATGCTTGTTTAACCCTTCCGGAGAGTTAACGTTTAAAAATTTTCGGGTTATTCTGTTTACTGCAAGAAGTGGTGGGGAGAGCGGGACTTACAGGCAAAGTGAGGACGACAGTGCCTTCTTACAAACTGAAAATGCAGACGAAACGTCATCGCGTAGAAGGTGTCACAATCACAGGAATCACCAGGAAGCGAATCGATGGTGACGAATAGTTAAACGATATCAACAGGTGGTAACTAGGTGGATGTAGAGGTGGTAAATGTTGATTGATGTAAACAATTATACAGTGTCAACAAAACGCGACCTGCTATTGAAATAATGTCACCTCTGATTGTTACATGATTGACTCGAGGGTGGCCGTTGGTACTCCAGGATCTGACGATCCAGCGATCCAGCGATCCAGTGATCGATGGCTCTCTCCGTTCAATAACTCACTTCCGAATAATCTGTATGCAATAAATTTTCGCGTGAGTTGTGCTTATAGCCGGGAGCCGCTGCACGCTTCCCGCGACTGATGAATCATTTCAATGGCGACAAATTTAAAGCTTCCGCTGATTTGACAACGGTTTCTAGCATACTTGTTGTCGAGGATCGGTAAATAAATATGCGCAAGTTGACTGATAGAGTTTCGGAAGTTGGTGGATCGTTTTTTTTCTGTAAACGATTAGACGAATAGCTTATAAAAGTAATCTAGGCACGCAGATAACTTGCAGACGTGATTGAAGCGCATTAAAAAAACACAGCAGTTTTTAATCTTATGTTTTTTTGCAATTCCGATTTCACCATCAGCATTAAAATCTGCATAAGTTAGCATTTTAAATTTGATTGTCTTCAACCAAGTTCAAGCAGACTTTAATGCTGGCGATGTAACAAAAAAAGTTATACATTTTTTAAGATTTGGATTTTTCTGGGCGACGAACTTGTCAAAGATGTTAACCAAAATTAAATTTGGTGAGAAGTTTCAATTAAATCGGAACTGCAAGGGCTAGAACGATTTAATAATTCTGTTCAAATTTGTCTGGCTCATAATTACCCGAATAAAATTTTCGAGTTATATTCCCAAATATTTCAGTTCAAAAGTTCTCGGAGAATCAAATCTGCCTAATTTTTCAAATTTTATCCCATTTTGGTCTCATACGAAGATTCGTCACTCAAGTTTGTGTAAATACTACAACGTCACCGTTGACTGTAGTTTTTTTTTAAATTTCGACATTTCAGTTGTTCCTACTGATTTCAGTTATAATTGTTCTTATGAGACAAAAAATTGAGCGAAATCCAAGTAACACATTGACGACATTAGGCTAGGTCGATTTAACCGGTTTTTTATTAGTAGGTGCAAAACAGTATTTTTCTGGGAAATACCAGAGAGTTTGTGCAATGTTAGCACCATTTATTCCTTTCAAACTGTCAGAAAATACTTGAACCAACATAGCTAGGGGATAAGATTTCTCAAACATTTACCCTAGGTCTAAAAAAAAAAACGTTCTAAATAATATAGATAGGAAAATTTGTCAAATTAGAAACTTCTTTAGGCGGTCTTAGAATTTTGATATTTACAAGTTTACACATTTTTAGTATTCTTGAAATAACTTTAAATCTACCAGTGAGCTGACTGTTTCTATGTGCTTACCTTAGCTCGGCGCTGCGATTTCTGCTTGTCGTACTAAGGTTGACAATGAGTTGAAAACCTTTTTTTTATTTTTTTTTATATTCAGTATTTATTTATGTAAAGTTATGTATATAAAAAGGTGCTATAATAAATATTTAAATTATAATTAACGCCATTACACTACATTCCCGTCTCATCCAGCAAAAAATTGTTTAGAGTGTTTACAGTTAAATAAATCTTGCACATTGCTTATAAATAATATTTATATTATTATTAAACGCCGTTGTAGTACATGCCCAGCCAAGCTATTACAATTATTAGAGCATTAACAGTCGTATATATTGTACAATATTTGTGTTGTACAATTTAAATTTAGCAGTACATCAGTAACACAATTTTACCAATAAAAAACAAACAATAAACAGTGAATACTTATTTTTCAAAGTTTTTACTTCTGTCGATCAGTCCCCTACGGCTGCATTTATTGTTATTGTTATTTTTATCGTAACATTCCGGCTTTGATGATTTAGTGAAACAAAAGACCTTTAGTGGCTAAACTATAATCAATTCCACTGAAGTACCAAGTTAAAACATGAGTAAGTTAAGGTAATTACAAACATCTAAACTATAAATAAGCATATGCCAGTATTGTGTAGTAAGCCTAAGTGTAGGAAGTTAGATTCATAAAATCCCAGGAAACAGTGGGGGGGATCTTACATTATTTACAACAGTTGTAAATAAAAGTCTAATCACAAGTTTATTAGAATTAAGAAGAGGAGAGGAACTGAAGAACAAAGGCGAGATAAGGTCCAGGAATGCTGCAGGTGTCATTACCTAATGCTGATAACAGCTTGGCTAGGCCTACACGAGGTAAATTATAATGTAAACACGCGGACACTTGTATGTCTCAAATGTTTGAAGAAGGATAAAATGAACCTGAAGTAGAAAATAACACAAAGAACTTCAAATATTACGCACTATGTGTCCGGGTTCGATTCCCGTAATCATCCCATCGTCTGCATTAGCCCAAGTGTGCACAATAGTCGGACGTTAAAAAAAAAACCTGTAGAAAGTCCCATCTTTTACTGTGCAACTGAATATGGGTTCTTTACCATTATGGGGTGTTCGGGATTTAAACTGACCTGCAAAACAATCACTGATAGACCCATAACGGTGGTAACATGCACGCGCACACACACACACACACACACACACACACACACACACACACACACACACACACACACAAGTTTGGACTCAGGCAGGGAACTTGAAAACAGATAGATCCATAAACGTCTCGAGATCTTTTTTTTGCAATCACGAAACTTTCTTTGTACTTCGTATAGTGAAAAAGTAATATACATTGTGCCTTGTAACAAAAAGGCAGACATTGGCCTAAAGCAAGCAACAGTGCCCTCGGTCAGGACTCTCAATTTGTTTTGGAGCCTTCCCAAATAGCGCTGACCTCTCACTAAACTCATTTCGACTATTTTATCGTAGTTCTCTCGTGAAATATGTCGTTCATTTTTCTGTCAAAATATTTACACTTCGTCTGGAAACGTAACTTTTAAGTTTTAACGCCAGCCCTTCTTGGAAACGATTCTTTTTAAATATTTTTTTCCCTCTCACGCTGGAATAAAATCAACTTTAATGACTTTTTAATGTTTTATTATGCTTTTTCATCGGAGCGGATCCGAACATTACAGTATGGCTCATTAGGCTCATGACCATTTCATTTATTGCTCACCAGTCCCCTTCGTCTCCTTCATCTTCTGCTTCTCTTCTTACCCTTCTGTTTTAGACTAACTATATTTAACTATTAGTTAAGCGATGCTAGGATGTCGTATATAATGTGAAATAACATCTGCTTTTGTTTAGTTTCAAGTGAGTCGATGACTGCTTTCTTAGTGGCGCGCCTATGAAGTGACAGAAGACCAGACAGGGGCAAAAATACTGCACAAACTTTCTTACATTTAATTGTTAAATTATCGGTTCGTGTTGGGAATACCCAATAGGCCTAGTAGGTTTTTTATATTTTTTTATTTTACTTTACATTTATATTTTAAAAAATAAATATTTATATTTACGTTTATATTTTTCATTTACTCTAAAAACCGTAAATTTCATTAAAAATTTGCTACACTGACTTAAGACCTTCGTGCATAATCGACATTTTCGAAAACGTCCAAACTGGAGTTATTAGGTATGGCAAAAACACTTCAAAAATACAAAAAAATGTTTTTGAGATATAGAGCCTATAAACAAGCTTTTTACTCTTCTTTTTCACAAAAAACTTCAATTTTTTAAAATTAAAATTGTTTTGAGATGGGTTGTCCTAATCAGACTTATGTGTCAAATTGCATCAATTACATTGTTTAGCCTACAGCTAGGGCTACTTGCACAGATATCCAAGCCGACCGCATTTTTGGAGTCAAGAGATCTGGAACATCCTATATAGACTATAGGCCCTTAATAGTCATAAACAATTTGAAAGTTTATCGTATTTAACAGTTCAAATTTAACTGTCATAATCTTTAAAACGTTAAGTATTATATAGACAAAAAATATCCTATAAAGTAATATTTCATTTGCCTACAAAGGTTAAACTTTCTAAACCATTATTACTATAAATCTTTTTAACATGTATCATGTTTGCAAAAATTTATATTGATATATAATAGTAGCCTATATTTTGCTCGTCTCAAGTCTCATATCAAATTAATTACAATTAAAATTTCCTGTGTTTCCGTCCGGGATCGAACCAGGGACCTTGAGCTTGTGAGGCACATGTGGTAACCACTACACTACGGAAACTACGAAGAAGTTGGCCGATGTAAATATATGAGATAAATCGTTCATTTAATTTTTATATTATTAGCCTAGTTATAGTAAAAGATCAGTTGTTTTATATTAATTCATAACGATAAGCTGATTTCATTAAACAGCTGATAAGCTATAAAGTTAGATGTTATGTCGTGTTTTCAAACAAAGTATCGCAATTAAAATAAAAAAAGAGAAAACATGATACGTGATTTTTATGTTTGGTTCAGTAACAGAAATTTGAATTTTTTTTAAACTGCAGTAACGTGATAGCTTTGACAACCAGCTGATAAACAATAAAAATGACTCTAAAATCGAAGGTTAAACTTGCAGGCGTCAAACCATCCAAGTTGGAGTATTGGTGATCAAGGATCAAGCAGGTTGTCTTCTGATGATGATTATTCTGAAACACGCAGTACCGCTATAGCTACAGTATAGAGACCGGCAGGTAGGTGATAGGCGCACACGTATGCTTAATGCAGGTACAGCGATTTTTTACGCCGGGTAGAACATTACAGAATAAATGTCGACAATTTATTAGGCCGATTTAGCGGTCTGACTAAATTTGGTATGACCTTCAAACGACCCGTCCGGTTTAATTAGCGTTTATGATTAAACATCCAGATTAATTTCGCGATCTGGAAAGAATCGTCCGTTAATAAGTTACCGCTCGGGGCGGAGGGGGTGTTCCGCATTCCTCGGGGCACGTGCAAATATATCCGTTCCTACGGAAAATCAAATGCTTGCAATTCTTTCGATAGCGTTGTAAAGCAAATAGAAAAACGGGGTCTCGCAATACGAACTGAAATTGATAAAACTACATTTTTTCGAAGCGAGATCGTTCCGAGGGAGGGGGTTATTTCTTCCCGGGTTTCATCTATGAAAGTATAACCTCGATATAAAAAGAGTCAGGACTCTACCGAGTGGGAGGGGTTTATATAACGTATAAAAATGCAGCTCGGCGCGGCGGGAGGCACCTCCTACTCCGCCGTAGCTCCGCCTTGTTTTATCTCACTCCTTTTTAAACTTAATAAAATAAAAGTTGCCGTTCTCTCGGCATTCCATAAGAGCGAACAATCCACTGCGTCTATTGAGAGTGACCGTGTCTGACGCAGCTCCCTCCGCGTTCTACGTTATACTGTACCGTTCGTATAGCCTATAGCCTACCTCTATCCGTGGATTATTTTAACAATCTGAAACAAATTTACACCCAATCACTTAACAAAAGCGTTTACGAAATGTTCGAAAAAAGATGTGTACTATCAAATCTTGAAAATATCACAGGTATATAACTCTGCAATATTACGACTCTGCATGATTAGAATATCACAGCCAGCCTATGTATAAGATCACTACGTGAAATATCACTGCTCGACAATATGACTACAACTGTTATATAATATGACTAGGCCTATAACACCTTTGTAAGTTAATTACATCTACAATACAGACTACAATTACGAGACTACAATATCGTATGACTCGACAATATCACTGCTCTGTAATGCGACTATAGCCTAATTGTTTTATCACTGTTCGACAGTTTTACTAAAATATTACAGCACAATACTACTAAAGTGTCACAACTGTAGAATAGGACAAAATGTGACAAATTTACCATATTATTACACTGTGATCGCTGTAGAATACGACAATAATGTAGGCCCCTAACACTTTACAATAAGAATGCACTGTCATAGTTTTACTATACGACTATAACGTCACAGATGTAGATTAGGGCAACAGTGTGATAACTTTACAATGTTACTAAAATGTCACAGCTGTAGAAATGGACAAAAATGTGACAACTTTACTATATTACTAAAATGTCACAGGTGTACAATATGATAAAAATGTGACAACTTTATAATATTACTAAAATGTCAAAGCTGTAGAAATAGACAAAAATGTGACAAGTTTACAATAATAATAAAATGCCACAGCTGTAGGGCCTACAATATGAAAAAAACGTGACAACTTTACAATATTACTAAAATGTTACAGCTGTAAAATATGACAACTTTACAATATTACTAAAATGTCACAGCTGTACAATATGATAAAAATGTAACAACTTTATAATATTACTAAAATGTCACAGCTGTAAAATAGGACATTAGTGTGACAACTTCACAATTTTAACACAATGTCACAGCTCTAGTGTCACTGTTGTAGAATATGACAAGAATGTGACAACTTTACATTATTACTAAAATGTTACAGCTGTAGAATACGACAATAATATGACAACTTTGCATGACTTTATATGTATTTTTGTGACATTGTCAAAGCTCAAAAATAGGACAACAAAGTCGCAAATGTAGTTTTTTTTGTGTTTAACGTCCGACTATTGTGCACTCTTGGGCTAATGCAGACGATGGGATAATTTATAGCGTGTGAAAATGCCAAGCCCTGGCCGGGAATCGAACCCGGGTCCTCGGGGTGAAAGCCCAGTACGCTACCAACTAGGCCACCGAGGCGGCTTGCGCAAATGTAGAATACAACAATGTGACAACTTTACATTATTACTATAAAAGTCACCGCTGTAGAATATGACAATAAAGTAATAATTTTACAATTTTACTACAATGTTACAATTATAGAATGTGACAGCAATGTAACAACTTTACAATATTACTTCAATGTAACAGCTGCACAATATGACTCGAATTCCAGAGCTTTGCAATGTGACTTCGATATGGTAGAATATCATCATAATACCTTATTACTCAATAGCCTATATATATCTACAATATCACAGCTGTTAAATGACTACAATATAGCAGCTAGTCAATATGACTTCTACAATTTTACAATCTTGTAAACACATCAAGTTCTTAATAACGCTTCCCTAATAGCCTTTTTAAACTTCAGCCTAATGGGTCGGTTCTTCACTAAATATTAAAACAATCCCACTAAACTATACCAAAATAATTTTTATATTTGTTTTTAGTTAACCTATTATTGTGTGTTTGCACAAAATATGTTCTCATTCTGAGGTGTTTACTTTAAATGAAAATCACAGACATTCTCTGTTACACTGGCAGAGAGGTAACTCGGGTTGCATTGAGTGCAGATTTCAGTTTGTAACTCTTTTAAGTCTCAAAATTCTGATTTTGTTTTAGTCTTCCTTTTTTGAAAAGAACCATATTTTTCGAACAAATGAACTGATTTGACGCGAGAGAATGTGACTAACGGAAACACAAGTCGAATTACTTCCACATTCGAGCTTGCCTGTACAGGTGACATATGTTTTCCTTTCAGTTTTCTTTCAAAAGCATCAATGCCCGCTTTGAGAATCAGCCCTGCTAGTTACGCTCGCAGCTGCAAATATGTACAATATATTCTAACCTTTAACTAAGAGCAAACGTTTATTATTACGTTAAAACTTAGTAAGCTTTATATGTTATTGCACGGCCTTCTTGATGGCAATTTCTTCGCTTTGTGGGCAAGGAATCAGATTTTTGTTTCATTCCTTTTGTGTGATATCCTTTTTTGTTTTTTAAATCATTTGTTATGCTTAGATTTATTTCTTCAATGAGGTTTATAACTATAAACTGTCTTTAATTGAGAGGTTTTTACTTTATATTTTTTAGTACGTTGGTAGTAATTTTATTTTGTTTTACGTTATTATTATTATTTTACTTTATTATGTATTTGTTTTTGTGGAAACATTTGTTTTGTGCAAACAAAAGCAATAAAATAAGTTAAAAAAGCTAATGTTGACAGAACTTCACTTAAGAAGTCACTAAGAGCTCTTCTGTGCTAAACAGATGGGTAAATTGACGTAAAATTCGTCCAATTCACTTCAAATTTTGATTTTCTATTGTTTCGTTTTAAATCTGTCTTGTTTTCATTGGACTTAAAATAAAAAGAGATCCGATGTAAACGGTGGTCAGGCCCAGCGTACACAGGAGGCAGGACCCGCACCTCTTGTTTGCTTAGCTCGTGTTGAAAGTGTGTTTTGTCGACTATTCGAAGTGTCTATTTTGCTTTTAACACAATTAATTTAACGATGAAAACGCCATATTGTTTTCGCATGGCATGTCTTGTTTATTCGAGTGAGTTATTTATTTTGTTGGTGTTGATTTTTTTACTTCCAGTGTCCAAGTTTACTTGGCGAACACTTTACATTCAGTGCAATTCGATACAATAATGCGGTTTACTTATAAAAGCGTGAATATTTTCACGGCATACGTTCTGTTTTTGTTTCATTAGCATGAAAATCATATTTGTTTATATTTATTTTTAAATTTTTTTTACTATAATAAATTAGTGTCACAAACTGAGTAAACCAACATTTAAAACGAAAATGAACGGTTGTGAGGGTGCCTGTTTGTATTTTAAATGAAATTTAAAATTCGTGTGATTTTAGTCTTAATTGTGACTGTGGGATCAGATCCGAAACTGTACGGATTCACAGAGTAACTATCTTGTCTAAGCTATTATAGATTGTTGTATCGATAGTTGTGTATCGATATTGTTAGTTTTTGGCAATTCGCTTCCATCGCGTCAGCGGTAAGGGAGCTTATATTTTTCTCCCGATTAGTATTTTGAAATTTCAAATCTGCACCATTGGTTCCAATGATGTATTTTACATGCCACCATCGTTCGTCTGGGATCTGCTTAGCCGATTTTGCTTATCATTTTTTTTGTCAATTTTTTAATTTTTTTTGTTCGTTAGCGACTTACCCTTTTCCGTTTCTATCCGTAGAGTTGTGCAAATAGTTAAATTCGATACGAGAATGTTGCTACATTTATTCCAGCTGTTTAAACAACAGACACTTTATAATTTTATTTACCAACATCTGTGGCCGACGTCTCTGAAAATCGTTATAAATGTTTTGAACTATTGAAGGAAAACTTGTAATTAGAAAATTAAAAATAAGCAGACCGTAATGTATTTCATTTACATCCCACTTGTAATGTGAAATTTTTAATGTGTGAATAATTCAAAACCAGAGGTCGGTTTCAGAAACATAAACTAACACAGCAATACAGTTATATTAATTAAAGGATACCAATATTTCTTTGTATACAAGAGTTTTCTGTTTGGAAAATAACATAAATAAAATAAAATGGAATAGAAAGACAGACGAACAGATAGCTTGTACCGAAGTAAGGTGGGGAAGAGAGAGAGAGAGAGAGAGAGAGAGAGAGAGAGAGAGAGAGAGAGAGAGAGAGAGAGAGAGAGAGCGAAAGAGAGAGAGAGAGAGAGAGAGAGTGAGCGAAAGAGAGAAAGGACGGAGATGAATGATTGGTACAAAATGTAGAATAACGCTGCGCAAAGAAATATTAGAAATCGAAACATTATACTGTACAGTGAACATCGGTGGGTGGGAGGGGAGTGGAATAAGTGGGAGGTAGGCGGAGAGGTAGTCGAACTATTGTCGATTCTATCCAATGATAATCATTGTAAACTTCTGTATTACATTTAATAAATACAATGATATGATCTCATGGTGGGATACGGCATTTTTGCAGGGATTTCGATACGAAAGAGGGAAACAGGTCAATAGAGAACGCCAAACTTTAATTAGTTGTCTAGAAAACGTTTCTGATTTTGTCTGTCTGCGCAGTTATATAAGCACGAACGTAGCTTAGCTGCTATGTTTCGACAGTTCATTTTCAGGTTATGATAAACTAATTGTTGCTGATGAAGTTAGGCTTAATTTTGAGATAAAAATCCGTGATCCTGCTTATGTTTTTACTCCATTATTATAAGGCAGACGTATTAAGTAACACTCGGGACGCGATTATCCAAATTTACGCCTTATCCGAAACGATTTAAAAAATATTAGGCTAAATAAGAAATTAGGGTTTTTTGTTATCTCCATGACGACGAAAGTTGATCTATTGTACACAATGTACTGTTTTTAAAAGCTAAAAATATTTCAAAATCACTGATATCGCTACTATTAGAGGCCTACTGGGTCACGGATGTTAACAATGTCTCAGTCACTCATGTTACAATGACTGTAAAGATGCTGTAAGATGCTGCACATCGGTGTATCGGCCAGACTTCTGTGCCATCAGACTTGTTTATAAAGCTACACTTCATTGATTATTTATTTATTTTTCTCAATAGAAACAGTTCTACTTCTATCGACTCTCACTGTGACACAAACACCGATGATAGGCGATAGGCGGAAACTGTCTTTAGGCTAATATAAATCGTGCTCACCCGCGTCAGTAATTGATACTGCCGTGTGCCAGCTCATGATAACGTTATTTGATGTCAGGCTCTATCAAAAATGACGCCATGGTTTTATGGCGTTCCTGTTTATTCAGAATTAATCGGAAAAAACCTTAGTTCCATTTCAACGAAATCGATTAACATCCAGCAATGTAGGTCCCCCACACACTGCGTGCGACAATATGTTTATTGTTTTTTTAATATTTTAAAGACCAAAAAATGAATTCTAGACGACAAGATCGGTGCACATTACATTGTCCCGGGTTTACACCTTACCATGATGACAGCTTTTCCAATAAAAATTCGCTATCAATAGAAACTTTCTACAATATTTTTACTGTTAAATTATTGTAAAGCTGTGATATCTTTACGTGTGACGTGTGACGTGCCTAATTATCAAGACGAAATCATGATCACGTGATCTGCTTGCGCAATACTTGAGCCTAACTTGTCCTTCATAGGTCTACATCTATAATGATCGAATATGAGTATGCCCTGGAATATGTGAATAATTAAATGGTGATTATTTCCAAGCATGCACAGAGTAAGAGCCTAACTAGTGAAGAATTGGCCTAGTCAAATAATATTGGGTGGTAGTTGAATAACAATCTTCATTTCTGCTAGGAGTGTTACCATTTGGGGTTAAGTACCTATTCTATCACCCTTCCCAGCTTGTTGATTTTGCATTCATTAAGGCATTTCGGTTTACCATAGTCCTACATTCTCAAAAATTATTGTTAAATTCTATACCTCTATTCTCAAAACGTATTGTTGTACTCCACACCTACATTTTGAAAATTTATTGTTCACTTTATACCTCTACAGTTATACCAATACTATTATTGGTTCGGTATAGAGTTGGTATTGGTATAAAATGTGTTGATAGGTGAACTATCAAGGTTCTGATAGTGAGTATCAGTATTTTGTACCTTAGCTCTATTCACAAAACTTATTATATTCCAATAAGAGCAGGCATATAAAAAAAATTATCGAAAAAATTATTATGCTCTACGTAGACTCTGTCGGATACAAGGTCCTAACATTACTTTTTTTTTGGTTTTTTTTGTTGTTTTTTTTTTAATGTACAGTATACTTTTGTGTACAATTACCAAAGTTCATTTTTATGCAAAGTTCGAACTAAATGGGATTGATATTGTAAACGTTAGAGTGCCAACACTCGCAGAAACTAAATGAAATATTTTACGACTTCTAAAGAAGTTTTGTGATTAGAATCAATGCACATTTTAAGATATCGAGTATGGGACGGGCCAACAGTGGTTCATATTCCAACTGAAGTTGCCCGAGAAGTACAATTTAATAAATTTAACTAAATAAGAACATTAATTAACTGATTGTTCCTACATTTCCGATTTTCCGTTAGGGTCTACGATACATCACGGACTTCTTGCGTTACGGTAAGGCCTCTAAATTAGATGCAGGACGCCTCTTTAACCTCCGATAATCGCCCGAATAAACCAGATAATTCGCCTAGTAGCCAGCAGGCCTAACTTCTAGAACTTGTTACTCTTGTAGGCCTATGAGAAGGGTGCATACACTTAGCCATGTGGGAACCGCCGTCGCGGGAACTTTAAGATTTGACACCGATACAAAAGACCAATCTACGATACGAAAACAAGGGAACTTTTGTAATATTCTTCTGGATCAGATGATTAATTGTCCAAAAATAGCACAATCTTTCTCATATACAGCCTTTGTTATTTAATAATGACTCAAAAAATTGCATAAATCCCGGAACTAATGAAATTTTCTTAGGATTCTTGTAAGAACAAAACGCCTAATGATCTATTTGCTCAGTAGGTCTATTTTTCTAACCTAGGCCTATAGGCTACCATAATTAGTTTTATAATTGATCAATTGTAATAATCGTGCGTGACATAATACAGAATAGGACGACGGTCAAAATAGTTTTACAATTACAACTGGTTTAAAGGAACACGACTATGTAGACTACCCTGTCCTATAAATCCAAATTTATATTTCTTTTAAAAATTATTATGGATGAAGAGACTTTCATCGTTTTTTTTTGTAGGGAACCGAAGAAAATTCGTGCTAAATTTGATTTAAAAAAACGCCAGACATAAATAACCACTATAGGCCTATTTGTTTGCGGAATAGTAATTACGTTGGTCCACGTAGGCCTAGGTTTTGTTTTCCTTCCTACTCAAGGACTACAGTTGTAATTAGAAACATTTATTTATATTTTCTGTTATTTGTAGCACTTTGTCCAACATACTAATTTTTGAAAAATGCTCAAAAACACGCTTGCAATCAAAATTCTTAAACAGGGTCTTAAACGGGTGTCCAAAGAGACATTGAAAAACTACGTTTTTTTGTAACGAGCAGAACAGAAACCAGTAATTTTAAGTCTACAGGCTACGAGATAAAATCTCCGTAACGAACGGTTTGAGGGAAAATTTATTTTTGGTCTAATTATCAAAGTGGGCTGAAGTTTCGGAGATTTTTAAATTTTAGTTTTTTGTTAGTTAAAGTGTAAAAACATTACAAAAACTTTAAATGAAACACACTCAAACAAAACGATCGAATTAGAAATGATTTTAAGTTTATCTCATGCATTACACTTAAATTCCGCGACATTCAAGTTCGAATGGAAGCGACGTTTCGTTCGTGTTACGTCAAGAAGTTCTAACTAGAATCCTTTTCAATCTTCGGATTTCCTCTTAGCACTCCACAAAAAATCATTATAAAAATAATGGTGGGGTGAGCCCGAGTACAGTCACCATTATAAAAAGTGTGCTCGATATCAGAGGCTGAAGTTCAAGTAGTTGGACTATCTGTCGCTACGAACGCTGAAAACTGCAAAAACGACGTTTGCAGAAAAAAAACTGGTGGAGACGTTTGAGAAAATAAACAGTAGTATTGTTTTATTATCTACTTAACTGTAGTTGAATGCTCTGTCGTAAAATGTCGCTACCAGCGAGCGCTCACACATTTCTCATAGGGTTGTCAATATACAGTGCCAAAAGTTTCCACGAAATTTGAATCAATTTTGGAAAAAGTAGGTTTTTCATCAACATAAAAGGAAATAATAAACACCGATCTCAGAACAATTGTTGGTATTTTCTAACTTAATTAGTCTATAGTGACAAACAAACTTGATACGTACGCGAACATATTTTTGTCGAGTAACTTCAATCGTAAATCGCACCGAAGTAATACTGAACCTGAGAGCGCGCGAGTTATTTTAGATCGAACATTAAGTTGGCTCCTTTCAGCTAAACCTCTTTGAAATATTGGTGTCACAAAACAAGGAAAATTATAAATATCGTAGCGGTCGAGCCAAAAGCTTACAAAGTGAATTGATTTAGAGACACGATCGTATTGAGAAGTCATTCTCTCTGAAGAAGACCCAGAATTAGTTTGGGACCGAAATAAAGTGTCGTTAAGAAATTCGATTTCAGGCCTCCGCCGCCCACGTCAATGACTCGAACTCTTTTTGTGAATGTTCGAGACGAGAGGGCGGCATATCGAAAATACATCTCTGATGAGAAAAGAGAGAGAAGAGAAGTGAGAGGAGACGGAGGGAGGGAGAGAGAGAGAGAGAGAGAGAGAGAGAGAGAGAGAGAGAGAGAGAGAGAGAGAGAGAGCCACCGCACACCACACATGACGTTAATTTAGTGAACTGTCATCTGACTCACTAACTTCGAGCCTTAAAATAAACCAAGATGGGTCCCCAAAACAGAAGGAACCTCATCTTCATCGTATGCATGTTTTTGAATCGTTCTGAGCGCAGTCATGTGCAAGGTCAAGCCTCTACTCACTGCTTTGCTTCGGCATTCTCCCGCGGTCCGCCAACTTAAGCAGTAGAGCCGCGGGAATTAGTGAGGACAAACTTGTCTTGTAACCTACGTTCACTAATCAAACATAGTACCGAGCGCTCGAAGCTCAGTCGGTAAGACAACGGACAGTTCGTAGGTCCAAATCTCGTTACTGCCGTTGGTTTTCCGTCTTCTATCTAGCTTAAAGATTAAATTAATATCTATCTAGCTTAAAGATGTGTTAAAAAATTATGTCGTATCAGTATAGACAGTTAGCGGTGATCGTAGAGGATTCACACGTCATAAAAAAAGTGTAACTGTCACAGTGCCGGGAAGCGCCAACTGTGAGGGGCAATTTTTTTCATTAAAAGTTTTATTTTCCGTATATTTTGAGCTGGCTCACTTCTTCTCAAAAAATGGCTAATTTGATCTGGCGTTTGCATATTAGCTAGTAAAACTTCCAAAAAGAAAGAAATACTGCAAAAATACGTAAACTTTCTCACATTGACTAATTGGTTCGGAAGCTACAGACAAAACTAATCCATCGGTATAATTTTTCAAAATCGGTATCAGATTATGCTTAAATTTTAGTCATATATGAGGAATCATAATGGATCACTGTAATGAATCAGTGTAACGAAAACAGAATTCACGGTTTTTGAGGAAATCGGAAAAAATAAACTCAATAGAGGTCAAAGTCTTTTACTCCTAAACTGTTAATTTATTTTACTCAAAATTTGCAACACTTATTTCAAATGTGAGCAAAAGCACTGAACATAAAAGGACTAGAAGAACAGCCACCGTTATAAAAAGTACGCTCGATATCAGAGGCTGAAGTTCAAGTAGTTGGACTATCTGCCGCTACGAACTCTGCAAACTGCAAGGACAGGGAGGAGGAGACGTTTGAGAAAATACACAGTACTATTTATTACTGTTATCTACTTAACTGTAGTTGAATACTCTGCTGTAAGATGCCATCAGACGCACGCGCTTACAAATTTCTCGTAAGGGTTACCATTCTAGTATGTTTATATTCAGTGCCAAAAGTTTCAACGAAATTTGAATCGATTTTGAAAAGTAGGTTTTTTTACTTTTTTTAGTAACTTAAGTCCAATTTTTCGGAGGAAATAGAATTAGTCTTTTAGGGAATACATTCGATATGACTGCCAAGGTCCACAGACTGTTACAGGTCTGCACGGTGCACGGTGCCCAGCCTCCTTGTGTCTGACTTTTATTAAAAAAAATTCACGTTTTTTATAAACCAGACAATTTAACAAACACAGTGTTACGTAAGCAGGCGAAGAAAAGAGAAAAAACCAAGGGGATTTCGAAGTGTGAAAATGAATTGAGTCAAGTATTTATGTAACAATCAAGACGTTTGCGTACCCTAAGAAGGGGAGGGGAAGCAGGATCAGAGAGGGGAAAGAGGTTCTGAGAAGAATAAAAAAGTATACTACAGAAGACTTACAACCTAACACAACAGGTTTTTATTTTCGGTTTGGGGAACAAAAGGGGTAAAATAAGAGGGGGAAGTCGTGTTCTCCTGGCACGCTTTGCATCCCCTACTCTATAGGACCTATCTATTACTGTTAGGGTAGGGCCTACCCTCCGTCGAAATTTGTATTAAAATTAAAAAAGAACTTAGTTCATACCGGAACATTCCACACTATCTTGTTTGATTGTAGGCCTATATACGTTCCTAACCGGAAATAAAGATTGTTTTCACCAGCGTTCAAACGGTAAGATGAGTATTCGGTATCGGTTTTGCACTAAAAATAAGACTTTTCTTTAAAATGTCTTCACGAGAACGGTTTTTGAAACAATCACAATTGTGAAGATGTTTCGACATAAAACCGCCATATTCAGGCACTGTTATAGCATGAGCATCAGTAATTTATTTTGCAGGAATGTGTTTACTTTTTCACTAAGCGAAATATAAAAAAAGTTTGGTTTTCGTGAGTCAAAACTGGCCTTGAAATTTTTACGAATCTGTAAGTTTTTAAGTCCAATAAGTAAAAAAGTTTGACTTGTATGTATTAGTGTTAGTACACATCGTCGGAGCCTACAGTAATTAAGTGATTCTCTTAAAATTTGGCACGTGATTTCTTTTTTGATTTTGCAATAAAGAACTTTTTGTAAGTCATTTTTTAACAAAGAATGAAGTTTAAAATTTATTTTCTTCAAAAGCCTCAGTCAAGTTCCTTTTAATATTAGTATGGAATAAAAGTAGTAATTTTTACAGATAAAAAGTTGATTTTTTAAAAGATTTGCAGTGGCATGATCGGATTTTGCGAGGTAACAAAATCGTCCAAGCTATTACTGAAATGTATTCTTGTGAAAAGTTTGAAAAAAATAGGACCCAAATTTCTAAAGCTAGAATGGTAACACACATAAATAGGATAAATATACAGTATTACATATATATATATATATATAATACGAAATCATAGTTTTTCCCGAAACATAAGCCTAAGTTCAAGATGGCAAATATTTGATGTTTTTTCCGTGTAAAATGCCCACTCAGGCTATCTACACATAAAATTTAATCGTACTAGAAACTGATCTAAGTAAGAGTACGTAAACGTTTGTGTCAGTAGGCGTACTACGTGAAGGGAAGCGTTATATTTGAGAAATATTCCTTCGCAAACTTCAGTTTAAAGATTTCTCGCATGGCTGACTTTTTCATTTACGCCAGTCCTAATACAAAACCAAACAGCAAATTGTAGACGTTCGAAAACTTTTTCCCTCCCCGATCGACGCGTTCCATATTTCAATTTGCAAATTAATGGGATGGATGTCCCGAAAAACAGTACAACAGTCAATGTTTGCCCGATTGTCCCACTTTGAAAGGAATTCCTGCAGGATTTAAGGAGAGATTGTTTCATTAATTCTGTGTTCCCCAGAAGGTGCCCTCACTGTGAGTGTTTCCTAATAGAATTACAGTATAGATAAGATTTGTTCGTCTCTTATCACATATAGCGGTTTGTGGTTTACAAACTAAAATTTGTTTCCATAGAAAGGATTACAGTTAAATATTTGTGGCAATTGCAGGAAGGAGGACGGAGGACGGAGGACGAAGGATTGTCGGTGTTTGTTCGCTTCCCTGCTGTTAAAAGCGCATCACACGTCATGTCAACCCTCCTTCTCACCCTCCACCCCTTCATCCCTCCTTTCTCTTGCCTTACCTAAACTAATGGAAACTTCAAATATCATAAACACTGCCTTATCATCAACAAAACTTAACCAATGTTTGATGTTTTCTTAACTAAATTTACATCACTATTAGGTTGTAATAACAATCGCCTTGAGTTACAGTTATCAGATGGCTGTACTGTGTAGCCTATTTAGCGAATTTCTATTGCGAACTGAGCAGCCATCGTGGTAAGACCGACAGGGATTTTGAAATGAACGTCGATTATGACCTCGAGGTCACTTTTTAACGGTTGTTAAAATATTAGGCTATATGTTTGAGTGGTTCTTAATCTAAATCTGAAATTTAAATGAAGAAATCCAGCTTTGCGTTGGACTGCAACAGTCGCGCAAAATCGACCACATTCGTTTGACTCAATCCATAACGGTTTCAAGAAAGAAAAGCGGTTTTAAATAGTTTGTAAATTTAAAGTGGGCATGAAATTGTTTTTAAATTTAAGAACTATGCCCAGATATGATAAACTAGGCGTATATGACGAATTTCATCAACTTAAGTGGATTATTTTAGATTCTATCAGTGTGAGTGTGTGTGTGTGTGTGTGTGTGTGTGTGTGTGTGTGTGTGTGTGTGTGTGTGTGTGTGCACTCTCCTCACACACGCGCACACGTGTACACACACACAGACGGCCAACTACATATAAATCTTTTTTAACATCAATATGTCATGTTTTGTTAACTCTGGTACTTATATTCAATGTCATACTTTCTCTTATTATCCTTGCGAAAAAGGTAATACATAATTATTAAAAATTTTGAGAATGTCGGTAAGCCGAAACATTTCAACGAATGTAAAATCTATAAAAGTAAAAAAGGTGGGACAATGTAGGCCTAAACAACACAATAAGCATAAATGTGAAGGGAATCGTGCAGTGTGATTGTAGCTTGCCTTTATGGTCTAAACGTAAACAAAGCCTTTGAATGTAAAGACCTAGTTTAGTAATTATAAGTGTAGTTTTCCTTTAAGCACACATTGTTGTGTCGGCTTCCGTTCTTTAAATTAGGCCCCACATAGGCTATCGTAAAGTCCGTAATGTGGGATTTTAAAATTGATTATTACTTTGGTTTGAAAGTGACCTTGCAGCAATAAAATTACATTGAAGGTCCCCAGGTCCTGCCCACTGAAGTCGCGCTAACGTGGCTGAGTTAAAAAAAGTACATTTTATGAGTCGTAACCGAATTAAAAGTGAAAACGTTTTTTAAAATATAAACACCATCGTTATAAGCTTTAAAAACCTACATAAATTAATTTTATTTGAAAACGTTATACTATAAATAAACGTATAGTGATACTTTCTGGCGTCTGACTGAGCAAATGTCATACAATCTGATTGAGAGTACTGTCAGGTTCTCAACACACTGGTTTCCAAATCCTCCGTGAACCTAAACTGCGTGCCTGGTCATGCAGGTAGCGGACGAATTGGCCAAGAGGATGATGGCCTAAATTGCTTTCTTAGGTCCGGAACCAGCTTGCGGTATCGCAGAATGCACTGCCTTCGGTGCTACTTGAAAATGGCCCAAAGATAGGCATTACCAACTCTAGCAAGACCACCCTGGACAAAAGCTCAGGGAAAAGACGTCAGAGGTACAGATTAATAACTCAGCAACTGGATAATGAAGCTGATTAGAGGCCGTCTGAAACAAGTTATGATGCTACTTAAATTTTTGGACATGTCCACTTCAGGAAATATTTGCTCACACTGAGGATCTTCAACAATGGTTCCGTTTGTAGGCTACGCAAACTGTCTGAAGAGACTGCTCTCACTCATCTTGGAAAGTTATCTGGCGAAAATTCCAAAGCCTCGTCGAAGGCACAGACATTGGTCCGACTTGTTAGGAAGTACTAAGAGTATACAATAATTTAAAGAAGACATGCACGGAACGTGAGCCCTCGTACCCCAATAATCAAATTTAATCTATTACATAGTGAAAAAAAAGATCACTCTGAAACGGTTGAACGAATTTCTCTTAGTAACGGATCCTAGGAAATTCTAGGATCAACTTTGTGCGAAGTTTGAACCAAAAAAGGATTTTTTAGTAACTTGTAACTGACGCTATTTTAAAATATTTTACTAATTTTTCTTGGTAAATAACTTGCTCAAATAATTAGAAAATTCGATTTTCACATCAAGTTTCAAAAATCAAATCGAACCAAAATTTGCGAACGTTTGAATGCTAAAACACACACTCACGAACACACACACACACACACACTACACTATATATATATATATATATATATATATATATATATATATATATATATATATATATATAGTAGACTCCCAACAACGAGACTTACCAACAGAATCCTTAAGTATATACAAGGTGTCAAATCAACAACGTCGTGGATCGCACAAGTCAGAATAGACCTACATGACGCAGGAATAGACTCAACAGATGTTGAAGACAGGCGCGCATACAGGAGAAAGATGCTCGGTTGGAAGGTCCCAGAGAATGAAATCCCAAAGAGAGCAGGGGTAAAATGGACGGAGGAGCGGAAGAGGATCCATGGGGACAGGATGAGGGAGGTGTGGAGGATTAGAAGGAACAAGACATGAGTCGGAGTGCTTTGCGTGATCCAACAGGGTCTATGCGCAGATAATAATAATAATAATAATAATATATATATATATATATATATATATATATATATATATATATATATTGTGTGTGTGTGTGTGTGTGTGTAATTTATGTATAATTATTAATTATATTATATAGCCTTTGATGTGGAAGAGATGATCATTCCACTTCAAAAAAGTGACTTTTTAAACAATGTTTTGAACATATTGAATCTTACGTTATTTTAAAACTTTCACGTGATGTAGGCCTAATGATTGCAATAGCTCGTTGCGATTTAAAATCTGCTTTTGCAAATCGTGTCTGGCTTTTGCAAAACAGCGATACCAACGTGTTGCTGAAACCAATAACCTAAAATATTTCCAGTGTCACTGGCATTATGAATGAATGCTAACGTTTGATGTTGCCTGTTTAATCTATTTGTGAAATGTATTTTTTTTGTTTTTCTCTACATTAATAGTGTTTTAATATTTTTTCGTCTTTCAAATTCTGCACCTGTTCGTTTGTCAAGTCCTAACTGCGATAACCCTGACCCAGTTTACTACAAGATATCTAATATTTCACAGACCTAATAAAGTCCACATAGGCCTAATAAAGTGGGGTGGGGGTTGAAAGTTTTATTTTCTTCTTCTTTTACAGGGTCTATTGTGTTGGTTTTCTTATGAATGTTATTTTAATTCGCAATTAATTAAGGTTTCATATTCTATTTTATTGTGTGTGTGTGTGTGTGTGTGTGTGTGTGTGTGTGTGTGTGTGTGTGTGTGTGTGTGTGTGTGTGTGTGTGTGTGTGTGTGTGTGTGTGTGTGTGTGTGTTTGAGTTTGTGCATGCGAGCGCGAGTGTGTATGTTTGAGTTTGTGCTTGTGTGTGTGTGTGTGTGTGTTCGCATGCGCGAGCGCGTGTTTGTGTGTGTGTGGTTTATAAAATTTTTAATAACCCAATAAAAATATAGGACAAAACCGTCTCACATTTCAATGTCCCGAATCTGGGTGTTACCATGATGGCGTCACTGGAGATGCTCCTATAACACACAGTTAAACAACAAAAATTCGCTATTAACATTCGTATAGTGTTAAAAATACCATCATAAGGTTATGAAAGATAATGAAAGCGTGGAAGCAGGACCCCAGGTGACCTTGAGGAATGCCCTGTGGACACAGGACAGAATAATATTGACCGAACACTGAACGGACCAACACTGAATATCTTATTGTTATAATTAGATGCACTTTTGAATAATGCATTCTTAACCAAGAGCCCTTGTCTGTGAACAAGCTAATAGAACCATTCATACCTTATTAACATTGGAAAGCCGTTATTAGGGAATTATAAGAGAAAAAATATTTTTTAAGACCCTTACTTGTCGCTCAGGCATTGGCACCCACACGTCTATCAGCTCGTGGATTTTACATTCGTCGATAAAAGTTACGAAAAAATATTTTCTAGTATAATTAGAAAAAAACATTTTATTGAGAATTAAAATGGTCACGTTTTTAAAGAAATTACTAGGTCTTGAGGCGCCATGCTTCAATTATAAACAAGAAAGGATCAGCTGACATATGTCGTCTGCACTGCCGCGACGCGAACTGTACCCCTTGTAGTGTACGATTAAGTGATCATTTTGAATATATTTAATGACCACTTTTACCCACACTGGAAAAGTTCGAGCAGTGTAAAAAAAATCAGATTTTTTTAATCGAAATTAGTTTTTTTTTTAATTTTCCGCGATTTTTTCTGACATAAAATGTCGACATTGGAAAGGGACATGAAAACTTTGACTTTTGAGGAGGTAAAACTCTTTATGTGCAAGTACTATGCATATTCGAACTCAGTATTAGACCTACTTCTAGTTTCAAGAAATACCCCACACTAAATATATTTGAGTTTTTTACCCCTTAATTGCCCCTAAATATTTTTTTTGTCAACCCCTATATTTTCCCTAGGTTTGGGCCGTTACGAAGACCATTCCCGCCAAAATTTAATACCGATAAGTCGCATCGTTTATGAATAAGTGGGTTACCGACAAACAGACGAACACGCGCGCGAAATAAACGAATTCATGAAGGTCTTTAATTTTGCCTGCTAACTCTAAGAAACAATACCGTGTTGGGGTCTGAAATCTCCTCGAGGGAACAGAAAGCGTATGTTAAGGTTTGAAAAGGGCAGCCATTTTGAAACCGTTAAACGGATTTTGCTGAGTAACTAACTTTTTCAAGTTATCAGCCAAACCTATTTGTGTGCTATAAATGAAATATAATCAAAAATGCTGACGTGAGAGTGCTAGCATAATACATAAGATTAAAGATTTCTCAAAAATGTACCAAGAAATCAGGATAGTACTGCACCATGAATTCTCCAATGGAAATTCGCTGAAAAAAGACTTTGTTTCGTTTAACCGTAGTATTCAAAATATTAGGTTTTTAAGAGCACACATTTTATTAAAAATGCCTTAATAAACATTTAAACGGATTATTCGCAAAGTTAATTTAAAGCGTGAGGAATTTCAAAAAATATTCAGAATTAAAGGCGACACACACCTCGCTGTGTCACGTGACACATTGACCCCATTACGGTGCTCAAGGTCGTCCGTTTCCTTCTGTTTCTGTCATCAAACTGCAAATGTGTAAATTTTTTTAAACACTGGAATACCGCATCGCATCGGTCAGTACTCAGCAAGGCGGCAGCCGACAGTCTGCGAGGATACGAGGGGGGAGACGGGAGGGCATGTCGGAGAGGGCACTGAGAGGGCTAAGCAAGGAATTCGACGGAGATGGTAGATATGCAAAAGAGAAAATCAAAGCCATATATAATGTTTCATCTCATGGTATTGTATATACGAGATATTATTGATTACCACCCAACCCTGGCCCCCTTCTCATCAGCCCTTTTCTAAGGCTCAATACCCCCTTCCATTTTCCTTCAACCCTTTCATCATATCACCCCCTTCCTTCTCCGATACACACACACACACACACGCACGTATACTTCCATCTCTCAGACCAGATCCATATTTCAGAGATGGTTCGGAAACTCATCTGGGAAGAGAATGAATGGGTTTTGTGGGTTCGCGATGTGGAAGTAGGCAGCCTTCGATTCAGCTTGTACAAAGTCAATTGGAATATTCAAATGAGTTTATCTATTTCCCTCCCCTTTTCCCTTTTCCACGAGTATAGCTGAATTACATTAGACAATGTATTTTATAATGTATCTGTAGGCCTATATTTTATTTTTTACCCCTTGATGGTCTTACTTGTAAACTGCTCTTAAACAGTTGGCAACGCTTATGTACACATGATTGACTTACTGAAATGTAGGCTACTGTAGGCCTATTTGTAACACAATATAGACGTAAGTTTAAACGTTTAATTTTTGTGTGTCGATTTTTTTTTGTCAGTTAAAATGAAGACGGGGATCGATATAACACACGCAAAAAAACAGACGGTAGTAATTAGATTCGAACCTGCGAACAGGTCCAAATTCTCGCAAACTGACCTTACAGGCGTCTACGTTAAAGTTAAATTATTCAAAAAGAAATTACTGCGATAAATAAAAATTCAAAGTTTTAAAATAGTTTGATACATTTTTAAGTAAAGATATAATCCTTGAAATAACCTTATATTTCCAAAAACAACATTTAAAGTATATATTCTCTAGGATATTTTTTAAAATTTTATTTTAAAAAATACAATTCTTTATATTTTACGTCTAATAAGGAAAACATATTTCCTTTATAAAAAAAAAACAAAAACGGTACGAACATGTTGCATTAACTTTCTCCCATTCAGTTATTTCCCCAAAATCGCCAGTCTATATGAGATTATGTTCCTTAGGCCTACATAATGATTCGTAACTCAAATGACAGCATCGAATTTGAAATATGAAGTTACGGTTTCGGAGATGAACGGGAAAAACTCGACGACGGTCAGGGGTTTCTTTTGTATTTACTTTGGAATCTCTTTTGTATGTACTTTCTTGAATTTGCTATGGTGAAAATTATTTTATTTTTATTTAAAAAATGACGTTTATGAAGTTGCCTGACTTATGAAGCTTTATTTATGGTATGATAAAAAATGGAGCACAATCTTATTTTAAGAAATTAGGCCTACTTTACAGTTTTTTTAAACTCCAAATCTGATATTTCCATGCTAAAACGAAAAACATCATGTTTGAGCAAATATTTTGGCCAAAATTTTATCAAAATCATTAGAGCCGATTTTAAGGGAATCAGACTTTTAGAAACTTTTTTTAACAAACTTTACAAACAAACCTTTTCATTTTAAAAAATTAAAAAATGTTCAAGAAATGTAGGTAAACTAGGTTTAATTATCAAATTTCGTTGAATTCGAATAATTTGTTTAGTCTCAAGCTACAGTGACAGAAAACTAACAAACTTAAAAAGATTCATCAAACTTCCAAGATCGTTTTTTGCGATAACCATATTTTATATTATTATTATTATTATTATTTTGTCAAGAGAGAAAAATACTTGCTACAGTGAAATATTACTATGATTATGCCGAAAAAAAAATTAAAAATTATAAAGAAGAAAACTCAGAATTTTTAGTTTTTCAAATTATTTAAACTCAACAGTTAAAAACATGGAACTGTGTAAGCTTTAATGTTTGTGCCCAAATTCCACTACTTAGATCGAAATTTTCTTTAAAGAATAAAAAACCGGATCGAATAATTTCTTTAAATACAATTTCACAATTAAGATTTCATAAACCAAAGCTGGACACTAAAGTTTAAAAACCGGCTCGCTAGCTAACGGCCACTCCTAGAACTACGTTATTAAATGCATTGGCACACTACAATATAATGGAATAGATTTAATTTGTGAACATTATGGACTTTGGCCATGCATGGTTTTAAAATTCATATTTTATAAATTATTAGCTGACGATAACCAGCAGCCGAAACGAGTATTTGACAGAGGAAGTTACATTAAAAGGCACCTAATGTTTATTGTTTACATCGTCGAAAAGTTTCGTAGGCAAGCTTCCATTAAGCGTAAACTTGATTACCGAATCGGGTTCAGTCGTGTATGTTCGGTCGACTTCGGGCTAATCATATGCAATGTTTAGGTAATGCTTGCCGTTGTCTTCAGTTGCTCTTTCAAGTGTCAAACTGATGGGAGGGGGGAACCGCGGACCGGGGAGACGGGGGGAAGGTCACTATTTCAGATTGACGCCATCTTTGTCCGGAACGTGGAAAGTGGCGATGGGGGGGGAGACTGCTTTTTATTTCGGAGAAATTACAAATTAATTCGATTAAATAAATCTTTGGCATCAGAGTCGGCTGAAGCGAGTCAAGGCTGGACAATTGGAACGTGTGAATTACAAAGGCTTATTCTATAAATAAGATGAAAATATTTAACAATTTGTGACCTTGGCCATTGTGACAGAGTTCTGTGTACAGTTTTTGATAAACTTAGGTAATGAAACTGAAGACAATATCCTCTTTACTAACCTCAAAGTCTACAGAAAAACGTAATATATTTTGTATTTATTCTTGAAAATAAAATAATAAATATTTATCAATCTATTTAAACATTAGCCTATCTACTGTAATAACAAAATATGTACTATTTTAATGTTGAAAGAAACAGAAGAGAAATTACAACAAATTTAAAATGTGGAGAGGTTGAATCACTGAAGGCATTTAATAGCGAAAAGTAAAGGACTAAATACAGATACTTGTGGAACTCCACACGTCAAAGTCACCAACACAAACACTGGTCCCTTCCAGACAAACATGATCTGATACACGCTTTGTATTGTTTTGATAGCCTCTAACTTTAAAAACAATAATTTACACAATTGAAAGCTTTAGACAAAACACATAACTTTAATAATGCAGCTTCTGTACGATCCATCGCCAATCTGACGTCATCAGATAGGCCTGCATATAAGGACTGTAGCAGTGATGTTTCGTGGCCTTAAACCCGGCTGAAAAGGACTGAGAATATTACTTTACCCCAAATATTTTCACAGTTGTTCGTGAACAATTCGCTCCAAACATTTAGGGAGGGATGGCAGAATACTTACAGTCATGCAGTCAGCAGGTGCTGCCGGATTGGAGACTTTGTTGAGAGGACAAACTAACACACCTTCAGAGAAGTGCTACTTTTAATGATAATTTGCATAATTTGGTGAAAACCGGTGAAGTTGTTACAATGGTACTTTTACAAATTTAACAGGAATACTGCTCAGCCTAGCAAGAGCCCTCACAGCATCCGAGCTCTGGACAGGGGAGAAACTGAAAACTCTGCCCAAATTTATAATATTATGCTGTAGTTTTGAAATTAAATTATTAACTGGTTGATCATTTATACTATTGGGAGACACAAAGTAACGATTCAAATCGCCCAACGGGATAGAAATAGGCTTTGGAATTAGCACCTTGCCAATACCCAGCACGGTAATACTGATGAAGATTTAGTAAAATTAAACGATGCTCGGTAATATTAATTTTGGTTTATAATTTCTTGTTTTACTCTATTTCTACGACTGCGGTATTGCTGCAAATCTTGTAAATCACGAGATTTTATCGATTTTCGGTAACTCTTATTACGACGATTCATAAGCTGGCAAATTGGATCTGCGTGTGTGTGTGTGTGTGTGTGTGAGTGAGCGCGCGCGTGAGAGAGAAAGAAACGCGAGAGACAGAGAGTGAAGAGAGAGAGAGAGAGAGAGAGAGAGAGGGGGGGGAGAGAGACAGAGACACTAGAGCTGAGTTCACGATAGTTATTTCGACTTTAGAAGAGACAGGAGAGATTGAAAACAGGTGTTTCCTAAATAGATCACACTAAAACACACAAACGCAAATACGTAGTAGCTCATTTTAATAGCTATAGAGTCAATAGCAAACCGCTGAGAAGTGAAGCTGGTTTGGCGGGGTTTAAAGATCGCGTTGCCCGGCCCTCAGTCGCATCGTGTGAAGAGGTGTAATTACAATAGTGTAAATGTTTAATTAGCAATTAGTATTTGATTTCGCTTGCTCGATTTGATCTTCGTAATATCAACGTTACGAAGTTGGACAGGTAACGTAATGTTGTGGTGTAGGCCGTAATGTTCACAATATTTCTTTATGTATCGATTCTTTAGCGTGTAACGACACTTCCAGTATTATGATACTTTGTGGTTTCATTTAGTGACCGTCCAAACCACAAAATAGAATAATGGTTTCATCATAGTGTAAATAGTATCTAAGATGGTCGAACGATGGTTTTCCAGAAATAGTTTTTAATTTAGAAGCAAGCAAATTAGTAAATTTTAAGGCATTCTGAGAGTATCTTTATTCTTCTGTTATGTTCTTAGAAAACAGCTGTAACTTGAGTGATTAGTGGGAAGTGAGGTTGTTTTTAATACTTTTCACGTTAATCGAAAATAGTATACATTACTTTATCACTTGATTTGAAAAATATTTTAATAAATATCTATTTAATTTTTACACGATTGCCAAAAAAGGGTAGTTATGTTTTTGGTGCCTGGGTATATATATATATATATATATATATATATATATATATATATATATATATATATATATGTGTGTGTGTGTGTGTGTGTATGTATGCATGTATGTTCCATCACAACTTCCAAACGGCTCATCCGATTTTGATATAGCCTAAATTAGATCGTTGGATTAATCACTTCACCAGAAATATCATAGGCTACATAACTCTGGGGTAAAATTTGGTAAATTAGTTGCATGTGTGTGATTGACACAAGGTACATCGTGCAATGTTCAAATTACCTCACGTTTGTCAGGGATATACTGCACTGATAACATAGGCCTAATAAAAGAGTTGCACTATTGTATAAACTTAACATGTAAATTCATAATTTATTAACTAAATACTCGGAAAATATTCTTCAGCATTTATCCTAATACCTTGTTTTCATATTTTTAAATACATTATATTTTAAATTTTCATTTCGTTTGATTACGAAATATATAATTTTTGTGTATAATTTATTTTTGTATTCTGTGTCTTAGCAGTCGTCTCCGCAGGGAGTGCAGACTAGCTGCACCTATTGAGAGGATTTAGACGTCCCTCGCGGTACCCGAGTCTAACACACACACTTACAACACTACACTTGCGACTTTAACACTTTACACTTACACTTAGGGCAGCGATAATAGCCTCAATGTGCTTTTCACCTTAAAATAACAAAATATCTTAGTAGTGTAGGCTAATTATTTTTATTACATCTACCATACGAGAACACACACTGCGTAAATATGATAATGAACTGAGAAGCCGAATTATCGACTGAAATTTTACTTATTTTCATAATATAGAAGTTTTAAGAAGCATATTTAAGATTTTAAATGCAATAAGGCTTTGTTGAATTAAATGACTAGAAATTATTCAGCGCGAGCTTGTCCGATGCCTAAGTTGCAACGTAGGCTTAGGAGCCTAAGTAGTTGTCTTGTTTGTCGCCTGGCGAAAGCATAAGCATTTGATAAACTGAACTGTACGGTATAGTTGGATTATTAAAACATGCGTTAAGGGTTACAACCTCCAACCCCCCCCCACAATAGACCCTGACGCACACTAGCCTGTTATTCCAGCTGTATGCTATTAACTGAAAATCAAAGAAACTTAAGCCGTAGGTAAAATGCTTTAGGCGTGAAAAAAAACCGATTTCTAAATTTTTATAAAACTATTCATTTTTAGGCAACCCGAGAATGGAATAGCTTTTAAAACAGTACTTTAAACTGAATTTTGTCTGATTGTTATTGTAGCTTTCGTCTTTCCATTACTCGGAACAGTTTTTGTAATGAACGAGTTTCCAATTCTCCCCTCCCCAAAAATGCTAATATATGTTAATTTTAATGCTTATTTTGACGGTGAAATCAAAATTTCAAAAAAAGGTGACCTGAAAAAACATTTTGGATTTGATATTTATTGATTGATTGGTATTTATTGCAGACTTAATTTTAAATAAATACATTTTATAAGTGTAAGTAACGAGGTGAAATTAATCTCAAAAAGCTCAGAGGTTAAGCTATCCTACGGCTTAACAATAATAATTGTAATTGTAAACGACTGTCATATAGTCGCAGTTTCTTGGCAACATAATCTAAAAAGCTTAATGATCCTTTACAATCGGTTTAAGTTTTATACACGAATTTAAAGCTCTGCCAAATGTTCCGCATATATCGATGCGAGGGTGGGCTGCGTGGCTACGTGGCTTCGAAGCTACGTGGATTTACGTGGCTGCAATACTAAAAGCTGATGCCAAAATTTAATCATCAAAGAAAATTTAACAACCTGATTTTTTACTTTTTTTGTATGAGATGTATAAAGATTAATGGTAGTGGACATTACGTAGTTTAAGCCAGTTGCGTTAACGGAAAGGGCAGTAACAGCAGTCTCGAATCTACGACCTTGAGGTGAGTTAAGTTGAGAGAAAGCAAGCTGACAGTGTCTAAACCACCTCGACCACTCAGCCCAATTTTGATTTATAGGATACTCACCGAACAAAAAAAGTAATTTTTTGATGGATTGTCAATATCTGAAAGTATTGCATGAAAAATCGGCATAATTTCTCAATATCTGTTGTAAAGATTTTGATCGCATTTTGTTGGTAAAACAAGGGGCTCGGTGATCAAAGTGCCTAAGGCATCGGTCAGTCTATTGTGTCACTCAACTGCGCACCTAAAGGTTCTTAGTTCGAGCCGTAGTTGCTCCAATTTCTTTTCCCTTACCGTTAATCTCGTCCTCATTAGTCTAACTGGCATAAAGTAGCCTATGGATGTTAAGGAAAAAATGGTCATGTAACTGAATATATTTTATAGTTTTATAACTGAAATAATTGTATCAAATTTTAAATAATATAAAAATTATTAATATTTTTTAGTTCAAGAGTAAATCGAAAAAAACAATCGAAAAACATACAATCGCCGTGTTAAAAACCAAACAGCCACTGCATTCTAACCGATTTTGATAAAATTTTACATGTAAAATTTTTCAAGAAGGGGCGTTTAAACCATTTTTTCTCAGAAAAAAACATTTTGAATAAATTTACTTGAATTTAGTTCACATAAGTACCAAAACAAAATGAATATCTTCAAAAATTACCGTTTAGAAGCGATAAAAAACTGAAAAAATCGACCACATATTCTGAAAATTAGTTCATCGGATTATGCTCAAATTTGGGATTCATAACTCAAATCAGCAAATTTGAAATTAGTTTTTTCGTTTTTGGAGTATAAATCTGAAAAGCCAAAAATAAAACCTGACTCCAGTCGGGTTTGTGTTTCCTTCTCGGTCTGTAATTTTCTTTTGTTTCAAATTTGGTACACTGGCTCCAGCGTGTGACGAACGTTTGAGCAAAAGCTGCCACAACGATTGTTATATTTGTCCAATCGGAAGTTCTTCAGTCGGATCCAGCAATGTGGGAAAGTTAATGTAGGCCTATGTTGTTGCACTATTATTTTTGAATATTCAAAATAAAAAATGAAATGAACTTATTAAGAACATTTGTAACAAAAGTATAGCGTATGTTCCCCATGCCCAATAAGTGTTCGCCGTGAAACCGTTCTAAAATGTTCTACCATGAAAGGGTTTAAAAGGGGTAAAAAGGAAATCTATATTTTATCACTGTACCTCCAGAACCAAAAAACGTAGAGCTGACATTTGGTACACAAGTTTATCATAAGCTTCGAAGGTGCACGAAGAAAGAATTTTAAAAATTCCACCCCAAAAAGCTAAAATGAAGTAAATTTTCTACTTTTAATTGTTTCCTGTAAAATTTCCCACGAACGATTTTCTTGGCCAATCGCAACGGTATAGGTATGTAGTTTTTAAAAAACCTAAAAGATTGAAATAAGGGGGGAAAATCCTCTGATCGCATCTGTCTTCCGCTTTGAGTTGAAACATCTGCAGTCCTATCAAAGCAAAGGTGTATGTACGTTCGACAATATTATAAAGTATTATTCTAAATATCAAAATTATTACCTTAACATATCTGTTACAAATCGAAGCGAGGGAGATCTGTAATATTATACAAACTATCTTTGTACGTACGTGTGTTTGTCTTTTTTTGGAAATGGCATCAACAATTTTGGTGGAATGTAACATTTTATGGTCCAAAAAACCGATTTTGATGGATCTCACTTTCAGGAAAAAAATTCTAATTATAAAAACACGTTCAACAAGGGCCGTATGACTACCTACTTAAATATTTCATAAGAACGATTAACCCAATGTGGATGAATAATTAAGTCGTATAGGCAACGTTCTATACGAAAATTAATGCTGAACTTCAATACTTTCTCTTGTTAATATATTAAATGAATGTTTTCGATCGTTGCACAATATATAAATACTAATAATTCGAAATAATTTCTTCACGAATATTCCAAATGTTTGCACTGAATAGACTAGCTGAGTAAGGTCCCGGATTAATATTCCGAAATTACTGCGGAACTTCGATGTATCTCATAGATTCTTCATGGGAAGTTTTGTACGACCAGAAAGTGTTCTTTGTGAAATGAGGGGCTCCGACCACTGAGCGTTAGCTTTAAGGATCAGGACCAGAGGACTGAGGGCAAGGTCAATGTAATGGCATCGTTAAATCTATCACACGCTCTAAACAAAGTCATAAACATTCTTAATACTTTCTGTTATATTTTAAACCAGAAAGGAACGCAGTAACAAGAGAGAGAGAGAGAGAGAGAGAGAGAGAGAGAGAGAGAGAGAGAGAGAGAAATACGCGTTTGGGAAAATTTTTAGTTAGCTGTAGTGAGACTACGTAGAGGTGTATAAAGTAAATTCTACAACCGCCGTTGCACATTATCCTGTTAACGTCTGTGCCGGATACGTGGACAGGGTGTTTAAAAAAAGTTTCAGAAATCCGGTAGCTTATTCTTCACATCAAAACCAACGAAAACGTTTATAAAAAACACTACTTAAAATGCTTTCTAGACGCCATTTCGTGATTTCGACAACGAAAATTGGTGAATTATATGGAGCTGAAATTTGGCTGACAAACATAATTTGAGACGAACACTCGTCCTGTTTGCTTTGCTCACTTCACAATGACTTCACTATTTAAAAGTTTAACTTTGAATATCTCGAAATCCGTTGTTTTAGGCCACAAAATATTTACAAGAGACTATTTTTCCATTTTAACGATAAAAACTTTTTAAATATCTTTTCTTTAGCACGTGTATAAACATTTTAACGCTTAACTTGAACTTTGGAAAATTCTGAAATACGTGTTTCATTATTTGTGCTGTGGTGTAATTATGATAGTTAAAAAAAAAAAAATCCGAAAAAATCTCTTCCAATACAGAACTATGCACCTTTAATTGGGGCGGCTAAATTTTGGGAAATCACTTCTCATTGAGCCTCTAAATTATAGTAAAATAAAATTACTGACCAAATTTCTTTTTACAGCTTTAGCGGATCCAGCTTGGCTGTGATGAGACAGTCGGACAAGTGTTCACGGTATAAAGTATTACACTTTATTTGCCTAATAAACGAGATTTTGTATTGTTTGAATAAAACACGTTGATATAGGATTAAAATCCACACACTATTGTTTAAAAAGACAATATATATAATTACAAAAGTTATATAATTACATTTTAATATGTTGTGACACCACAACTTTCAAAAGCTGATGTGCGAATTCTTTCAGAAACCCCTAATATATTTTTAATGAACCTTTATTGTCAAACGCTTCCACTGAAACTTATAACAAGTTTATTATATTAAAAATAAATTTTACTTAATTACACAAAGAGTGGAAATTCTATTGTACGGCGTCACAATTAAAATAATTTTTATTATATTTGAAAACAATTTTTATTACATTATAGGCTTTTTGAGGAATATATATATATATATATACATACATATATATATATATATATATATATATATATATATATATATAATTTAGGAATGATTTACAAATAAATAAAATGTAGGCTACTTCATGTTTGTAACAAATTTTTGTTTTTTACCTTACAGTAAAGGGATGTATAGTCAAAGTGGCTGACACCAGTAAATCTGCTGCGGTAAATCTGAATTGCGCACCTCAAGGTCGTAGGTTCGGTTCTACAGTTATTGTCATAAGCTATATTCGTTTTGTTAGAGCATATCCTTGATTTCATTAGTCTAACTGGCATAAAAATAGACTGGATATATATATATATATATATATATATATATATATATATATATACGAGCCGCCTCGGTGGTCTAGTGGATAGCGTACTAGGCTTTCACCCCGAGGACCCGGGTTCGATTCCCGGCGAGGGCTTGGAATTTTCATACGCTATACATCATCCCATCGTCTGCATTAGCCCAAGTGTGCACAATAGTCGGACGTTAAAAAAAAAAAAAAAAAAAAATATATATATATATATAGAGAGATATTGATACTGCCAACTAAACTAAATGAATAAGTTTTAACACCTTGAAAAATGATCTGAAGGTCATGATCGGCGTCCATTTCAAAGTCCTGGGTCTGGGTATTGCTATGATGCCCACTTTAATGGCTCATTTTCCAAAGGAAAAGTATCAAACAAGGAATGCATATTACACCAGTTTTAAGGCTACAAGTAAATGAGACCGGTAAACACAAGTAAAACATAAGCCTGTTTACTTTTGCTAACTACCCCCTACCCCTTCGTAACTCGATCAAGTAAAGGAGGTTCATAGAAAACAAATACTTAGCTCTGGAAACAAAAGCACAAAGGGATGTTTGTTGGGTGCGTGTTGAAGCCCCCCCACACCCACCCTGAGGGTTAGAGGGTTAGACCTATATCATTTAACGTGCTATTGACACTGTTGTAGGCCTATTTATCTGACAGTTAATAGATAGTTCACTCAGTTATTAGGCCAACAATTTCATAATTCCACTTTAAACGTTATTTTGGTTTTGGGTTGTAATTTAATTGTGGAATATTTATTTTCAGTAGGATCTGTGCGAAAGAATGTCTGCAAAAATTTTGTTTAGAGAAATAACCGAAGGCGCTCAGGAGTTTCCGGTTTGCCTCCTGAACGTACAATATATTTAAAATTTAAACATCGATTTAAGTTACGAATCTCGGTAGGCTATTTGTCTAAAATTTCATCTAAATTAAAGAAGCCGATTTTGAATATGTTACATTTATAATTTCATATAGAGTACATAGCGGCCTACAATTTATTCGTACATGTAAGGTCTACGTTGAACGAAATTTTGTGAAAATCTGTTGGACCGATTTCGATAAAATACGTTTTTTGTTAAATGGAATTTTTGATCGCTAAAGCCTTAGAGGTTATTTGGTATTAAAATTACGCAAAATTACACATACGTTTGATAAAACATCGAACAACCTCTTTTTAGTTTTAGCAAGAGTGTAAGCTACCTAAAACTGGTCATTTCTGCTTAAGAATCCAAATTTGATCATAAATTATATACGTGTGTGTGTGTGTGTGTGTGTGTGTGTGTGTGTGTGTGTGTGTGTGTGTGTGTGTGTCGCGCGCGTGTGCGCTGGGCACTTTTACGTAAATTATCAGCCATTTCAAATCATAGAAAAAAATTCACAACTACTTTATCTTATACCATTAAAAAAACTGATTTCTCCAACACAATGGACATTTTAATTCACAAATTACTTTGAAAATACAAAAATGAACTTACTACTGCCATTACTGAGTGTAATTTGAAAATCGAAAAATCCTAAATCACGCAGATTTTAATGTTGATTAGGATGGTGTTGTCGTACTTTCAAAAGAGCGTTAGAAAAAATATTGTTGAAAATTCGCTAACATATAATAATTAGAAAATAATATAGATTAATAGAAATGTCAGCAGACAAACAGACATGCAAAGAGAGAGAGAGAGAGAGAGAGAGAGAGAGAGAGAGAGAGAGAGAGAGAGAGAGAGAGAGAGAGAGCTTCGTATCGCGGTTATATAACAGATGAAAAATCCAAAACAGCTGTTTGCTAATTTTCCCAAAAAATCCGCTTTAATAAATCTTTTTACACACACATATATATATATATATATATATATATATATATATATATATATATATATATATATATATATATATATATATGTATATATATTGGTGTTTAACGTCCGACTATTGTGCACACTCAGGCTAATGCAGATGATGGGATGATTTATAGCGTATGAAAATGCCAAGCCCTCTCCGGGAATCGAACCCGGGTCCTCGGGGTGAAAGCCCAGTACGCTATCAACTAGGCTACCGTGGCGGCATATATATATATATATATATATATATATATATATATATATATATATATATATATATATATGTATATATATATATAGTTTAGTACATACATCTAATTTAAATTCTCAAGGTTGTCTGGATAAAAATTGTTTTTTAATAAAAGTTCAATAAGGTTATCTATAGCTAATTTAGTGAAAGAGAAACATGTTTGATTACAAACAGGTGATTTTTTTATTAAAATTGTTCTGTCGCTTATAACCGATCAGCTGTTTCCTGTTTCAATTGGAAATAGGTTTATGCAAGCTACAAGGCACGCAATTGTCTCGCTTAAAGACGCCAACAAAGTATTGGACGAGAAATTTCGAAAAGAATAGACGCTAACGAAATTTAAGAACATTATATAAACGATCATTTTAATAGGCTATAAAAATATTTTTTTTAGTTTAATTTATAAATTAATATAACAACATAAATTGGATACGTAATGTAGGAATTGTTACGTAATACATGATGCAGGGGCAATGTCATGTTACAATACAACTGCTCCTTTGATAACAAGCTTAGTATTTCAGGTGAGGTTAATGTTATTGTTTACGCTTAATATAAATAATAACAAATAAATCCTTATTATTTTAATTGTTGATATGGTAATGTTTATTTGTATTTAAATTTTATATGGTTATTTATTAATTGTTTTTTCATTACCAATATGTTTTTTTCCGGCGAAAAACCATTAAGATTATAATCGCCGAAACCAATGTTTTGCAATTATAAGTTAGGCAGAGAGTTGAAAAGATGGGGAATTGGCTGTCGAAGGCACTCGCGTAGTAATATTACCTTGTAAGATAAAAATTTTTTTTTTTGAAAATGTTATTTTGTTAACGTAATTAGCGTTAAAATAAAAATAACATTATCTATTAGTAATTGTAAATTAGTGTATTAAGCGATTAACGATTTGTCTGTTATTAGACTATTTTTCAAATTACATGGAATCGAAAACCAACTCTTGCGTCAAGATAACTTTCTTATTTTCAACGAACCTGGACGAGCTGAAGCAGATTTTCTCGCCAAGTTTAAAACAGCTCTGCACAAATGAGCGAATTAAGCGTTTAAATTTAATTCGCAGTACAGAAACAATCTCCAACCTGTGTCAGATTTACTTTGGTATTTTCAAGAGGAATTTTAAAATTTCGAACTCCAATTTACGAATAATTGAAACGCGACTGCGATGGTGAAATACGACCTTGAAAAAAGTGTAAGATGAAAAAGTATTTTCTTCTTAATATTTGAAAATCCACACCATTTTGAAAATCTTGGATGGGTTTCGCTGGGTAACAAACGTGACCTATACAAGCTACAGTACTGCTAAAATCAATTTTTTTACTAAGATTGCATCATATCGGATTAAAATTGCCCGAAGTCAAGAGTAGGTCCTATATAAAGACATGCGCGTGCGCGCGCACACACAAACGCGCACGCACGTACGCACACACGCGCGCTCACACGCACACGCGCGCGCATTCAGTTTTATATTAGGCCTATTTTAAATTATAAAATTAACACTTTTTATCTGTAAAATTATGGTTTTGCTTTCTATGAAAACCGAAAAATCGACCATAGAAACAATTTAGGAAGTTAAATTTTTCAAAACCAGTTAAAATGATGTTCGTACATGAAACTCATATAGTGTATACACAGATTAGTATAGTTTATATAAGCCCTAGGCCTAATAAAGTTCGGTAAATCAAAAATTGTAACTGTTAAATCGGTCAATTAAATCGGTTTGTCGGGAGGCCTCAAGAGACGTCAAAACAGACGCACTAACTTTCTGCCTACCCCTGGAGTGGCCCACTTGACATTCTGTGATGTCAAGGGTTTCCATGCGGTTATGTTAAATTAACTTAAAAATTCATAAAACATATTTGAAAACGAATAAATAAAATTATGATAATAAATCACTCTGTTCAGGTAAGTGCTAAGTGCCCAGAGTAGGCCTAATGGTTTCATGTTTATTGTAAAAAAATGAATAACTAAATGCGTGTAATTTAGGCTACTCTACAAGGCACAAATTAAAAATTATTTAAAATCAATTACGTACAAATTTTACAATGAGAAATTTAATTACATTTTTTGAAGTATAAAAGTAACGATGTTTATGTAGTGTATCGCCAGGCAATGTAGGTGAAAATTGCACATTTCAGTGAAAATAATTTTCGTAGTGACAATTATTAAAAAGAAGTTATAGAATTATATACATCGTTAAATAAACTGTAAACAGCATGCCTATGAGAAAATAAGTAATATTTACGCTTCATAAAATAAACCACTTTTCAAACAACGGAAACTATAACGCAATAATGTATCAAAAATAACATCTGTCAAATGGTGCCACAGCTATCTAAATAATATAAATGTTATATCAACTTAGAATTTTACTTTTATTTATTCTACGTTCAACCAAAAATAGTATATAAGTGTAAATAGCGGTAGGTCAAATGAAACACATCTGTAAAATGACTCCACAGCTATTTAAATAATATAACTGTTATATCAACTAAAGTCCTTAAAATTAGTCTTTTATTCTCTGAGTTATTATTCTATGTTCAACCGAAAATAATATATAAGTGTAAACAGCAGTCGGTCGGTCCTGAGTCAGTTCAAGGGCCTAGGTTATCATATTTTAACTTTCTGTTATTACGGCGTTATGAGAAGATAAAGTTAGACTAAATCTACCAGTATGTTATGTAAGCAAGCTATTCACCGTTACATTAATTAAATAAACTGCGGAAAAAACATTACAAAAAAACTTTCCCACATTCAATTAATGTATTACTTACCCGGTTTAGAAGCTACTGGAACAAAATAAACCGGAAATATTCTCGTAAGACATGGTTAGCAGATTTCATAAAAATTGTATCGTATTTGAAATTTATATCTAACGTAAGTAGGCCTACACACATTGTAAAAGAAATTCAAGGATAAATAGGTAAAATTTAATCCCAGATGCGCGGTTTATATAGGTTTCTTTGAATCAGGCCCAATTTATTTATTTATTTTATTTATTTATTACCAAATTCTTTTTATACATAAAAATATATAAAAAAGGACCTATAGGGGGCATAAATTCCCGTACATAGGTTTGGTCCTGTAGACATATACATACATATAGGCTACATCTGTAGACATTAAACATTTTAAGCCGTACATTTAATTTATTTAAAATACGCTTTACTAAGTTTAATTATGCCACATGAAAGAACTCGATTTTTTCAATAGGTAACGAAATGATTGTTGTTTGGTTAGCCTATATCGATTAAAGTTTGATTATATCGTCAAAACAAATCGATCTTACAGTTTTAAAAATCATCAAAATTAAAAACTATACGCGAAACCAAACAAACATGCTAAATCAAAAACCAAATTAATAAAAAAGTAAATAAAATTTTAAATTATATTTTATAAATTTTTTAAAATATCACTGCTCGGGTATTGGAGGGTCCTGGTCGTACATCCAATTTAAATATTTTTTTAGTTTTATGTATATCCGGGTATTCCTAGTGATTCTGCACAATATTGGTTTCATTGTGTTGTATTTAATTGATTCATAATTTGTGCAACTTTTAATGACTAAACTTTGAAACCTTAATAACAAACGATAATTAGGTTTTATAGAGGTAGGACACTCCAATACTCAGACTACGATGTGTCATCGAGAATTCTGATTTCATAAAATCGGTTAAGTGGTTTAGTCTCTCAACAAACACTGACATCGTGGAAGTTAATATCTAAAAACGAATAGGCTATAGACTAAAAGTTAAATTTGCAAAATACATTTTTCACTCTTATTATACTTCAATAAAAAGAGATATTAAAAAAGAAATAGGCCTATTTTAGTTTTAAAAACGTAACAATAAATAAGTGATCGCTGACGTGATGGAATCAAACTTTAAAAAGTATTTTTCTTATCGTATACTTTTTTAAATTCCGATTTCACCATGATAATCAGCGTCCAAAGACTGCATATATTAGCATTTTAAAATACAGTAATAAAACAAATCCTGACCGCCTGAGTTTTAAATTCAATTACTCTCAACTGATTTTAAAAATATAAAATACAGTTTTTAATAACGATTACGGTGGTGAAATTTTAATTTAAAAAAAATTAACGCAAGAAGTTATTGTTTTTCCATTAATGCCCGTATTGTTAGACCAATGAAGGCGATTGATCGGAGTTAATGGAAAGAGTAAAGCTTACGGTGATAACTGCAAGCTTCAAACCGGTGACCTTGAAGTGCGCAGTCAATAGACGAAGCAGACTGACCGGTGTCTTAGCCACGTCGACAATCGAACCCTATAAATTTTACGAACGCTAACACACACACACACACACACACAGTCATAATTAAAAAAAAAAATTATATAACATAAACGTGTGTGTGTGTGTGTGTGTGTGTGTGTGTGTGTGTGTGTGTGTGTGTGTGTGTGTGTGTGTGTGTGTGTGTGTGTGTGTGTGCGCGCGCGCGCTTTTATTATTGAATTTTACAATAATGAATGCAAACATAAACCCGGATTGCAATAAAGTCCGTATATTCAATTATGTAACATTGTCTGAACAGATTTTGTTTAACAACAAACTTGTTTTAGCTCTTTCGAAGTACAATTTTGTAAACAAACTTTAAACGATCCCTTAAAAACTAGTTCTAAAGGTTAAAAATTTGTGCACATTTCATGGTTTCGGGTCTCACTGTGAAAACAGTTCAAATGAATTATATAAAAAAATCGTTAATATATTATTAAACTAAATTAGGTTATCTACATTAGTTATTTTTCGACCTAACGTTAAGTCGCTATAGGAGCATTGCTGACAGATCGTGTGAGGTGTTAGAAACGATTTATGAACGAGGTTTTTAGTAATTTTATTAAAATAAAATTTCAATTGCCGCTAAAAATAATTACACAACAAAACTAGGCCCTACGCAGGCTAAGTTATAGAAGAGTGAATACACCAATTATATTGATACGAAGACATTAAAAACCTACTAAAACAATTGACAAACTGGACTAATTTCATAATTTTGGTTATAAGGTTTTGCTGAAATTATAGGCTATAAAGAAATTTAACTGAAGCCTGTGTATCAAATTTGAAAGTAAAGGAAATGGTCGTTCGACTAAATCGAAAAACCCGGCGGCTTTCATTTTGTTTCTTTCTTTATTTTTTTAATCATTAGGCCTATATTTAAGCTATTTAGATTTAGGCCGGAACCGAATTTTTTACTTAAAATGCGCTACACTAAATCTTACCCAAAATTTGTGCAAAATCGGTTGAAACATTCTGAGAACTTAGTGCGACTTTTATTGATTTTTTTTCGTGTTATAAGTTTTTATTTCGTTATTTACGACTTAGGCCTAAATTACAGCCAATGTGATGAAAATTGTAAGAGCATGTTCGAGAAAATCAGATTTTTAACCAGAAAAAACCATTTGGAAAATTGAAAACTGTCTTGAGATATGAGCAAAGTAAATTTTTATGACAAATTTCATCAAAATCTTTCTATTGGTTTAGCCTCGTGTAGCCTATATCGGTTACACACACAAGTGCGCGCGCACCAACACAAAAGAACAGAACTCCAATAAAAACAACTTTTTTACTCAGTTGATCTAAAAATGTAGGCGTATAGATCCATTTAAAACATTAAGATTTTTTACGTTCATCATATTTCATATAGTAATAAGTCAAAAGACAGACATTCGGATAAGCACTTGCAAAATAAAGATTGAATATATTTTGCGAATGTTTATAATAGCCCTAAATTAAAAAAATCGCCGGGAACAGTAATTTTCAACCTTTGAAACTTCACTAACAATTAGGCCTAGCGGTACATAGGCCTAAACTTGCATAACAAAATGTAAGAATATGAAGGCCTATTTTTTCAATTTATATATAAACCTAAATTTACAAGCATATTTGAAGCCCATTTACATTTCCATTGTACTGTATTTAAAAATATAAATTTTGTTTTTATTTTTTTGATATTTTCCAAATTGAACTTAAACAAAATTGAATGATTAATTACTACGAAAAACTTCACAAAATAAATTTTACATTTTTTGACATATTGTACAACACAAAAACGAAAACAACCCCAAGAAAAACTTCGTGGTGTTCGTATAGGATACGCAATCAGTAAGAATTGAAACTTCGTAAAATATTTTAATTAAATATTGTACACCGTAATTTTGTAATTTTCGGGTAACGACTATTTTTGGGCTTTTTACAACGGGACTATTTACTGCAAATAAAAACACGTTTCAAAATAATGGGATGGTTGGAACAGAAGAAATGCGCTATAGTAGAATTGATAACATACGGCCGTGTAATTAAGCCTACTCTGCGACGAAAAAAATTAATTCCGGGCAAGCATTTCATTTTAGACTTTGCAAATCGGAAAGTTATGTTGTAAGAGCAGAGGAAGTAATTACAGGTAACAGCTGCGTGGTATATAGCGTACATTTTTTTTAATCATGCGCTTTTTTGAATGATTCATAATCAGTAGGCCTATTAAAATTTTCATACTAAACCGGTAAATACGTAAGCGAATCCTGACCGCCGGCAAGTTAATTGTATTTTCAATAGACTTCTAAATTGCTAATTTACGCAGATTTTAGTGATTATAATAACGAAGATTTCTTTAAGTGTATGACATATAGTTAAGCATTATTTAAGAATTTGAAATTACCGCCATTTTGAAACTGTTGAACGGATATTGCTGGGTAACAAACTTGACTATTAGGCCTCCCGAAATTAATTTCAGCGCCAAGTTTGAACCAAACGGAATAAAAAATTTTGAACTTAAGATTGCTATTAAAAAAAAATTAACGGCTCTTAAAAAGTAATTTAGAAGTGAGGGTTTACGCTCATTTCAGAGTCCGAGTCTCGCAATGATACGGTCTCATTTTCAAATTGCGCTAATAATTCCGAATCGTGTATTTATTATACACAAACAAAACTGAACTCGTAGATCGATGATTTAGAAGTCCAAAAACTTTTGAATTCACCACTTTTAGATTAGGCATATTCGATAATAGGCCTACAAGTCACGGATATTGTTTGACAGGCATATGCAGCCTACTTATACACAAACGAGTTCCGATAAAAATACAAATAAAAGGAGCATAGACCGTAAATTTTGCACAGACATATGTTTATTTTACGCTAGGCCTATAGGCCTCTATGTTGTAAGCATACACTCCCACAAAATACTTTTCGGAACAGATTCTACTGATAAAAACCAGAAATCGGCCCAGTTTAAAAAAAAATCTTTACTTCAGATTTTGGTTATGTATAGCCTGCACCTTTACGGCACAACTTAGTGCACTCTTCATTTGAAATAAAATACATTCACGGTATTATAATAGTTTATTATAATTTACGGCCTAAATTCACAAAAAGTTTATTCCAAAAGCGTAAATTTCTATTATTCAGAAAATATTGTTAACAAATCTCAGTTACAAATATTAATATTTGCCAAAACTTCTAGTAAAAGCTTATTTTTATTTGACTTACTTTTTTTCGGTTTTTCGTCCAAACTATATTTTTCGGGGCAAACCAGGCCATTAATTGTATTGAGCAGACTACATTTATGTACAATTTTAACAAAGCACTTAAAACCAACAGGTATTTAAATTTAAAATAAGTTTTGACCAAAAAATGCTAACAAACGAAACTTCTTGAAAGGTTAACAAAATCGCGAGATTAGCGTAATTTAAAACTGCAGGCAAAGTTTCGTCGAAATCGGTCGCGGTTTAGTCTCCGGTGATGTGCGCGTACGTCCTTTTCATTGAAAAGGATCAATGAAATCTTAAAATCGATTTTTTCACGATGAAAAAATAATTATTTTAAATAAAAATTATTGTTTTACAAATTAATTTGTGGTAATTATTTTAACGTAGGCCTATATAAAAACATTTATAATTAATATTTAAAAAGTAAAAAAAAAACACTTTAAATATTGTTTTTGAATATATTTCCAAACCGATATGCGTACATTTTATATATTGTACCTAATTAAAATTAAGAAATTAACGTGTTAAATTTTACCCGCAAAACTAATTCAGTTATTTCCGCGTAAGTTTTACACAATATTAGTTTAACCTTTCAATTAAATAAGTTTGATTCAAATAATTTAGCCAAATATAACGCATTATACGAGGTTTATAATTTATAAACTTCCACAACTAACTATGAATATTAAAACAAATTATTTTGTTTAGCGCCGACACATTTCATTTACATTAAAATAATTCACGAAAAATATATTCAATAAATTATAACTTTATAACTAACAATAGAACAACAGAAACATTATCAAACATTGCTGATAAAACTATTTCTATTATCTACTTTTTTTACTGAAAATTGTCGTTCAAGAATGTTTAGTTAATTTTTTCGATATTAAATTAAGTTTCCTTTTTTATTTATTAAATACATAAATGTGCTCAGTTTATGAAAAATAAATTACGCCTAGCTGAAACGCTTTTGTTGCGAATGAAGATAATTTTGCAGATGAAATTTTGATTATCAGAGTTGCAAGAAGAATAAAAACACGCGAAATCATGTTGGCAGCGCATAGGCCTCTGAAATATGAAAGTAAAATTGGATTATTGCAAGTTTAAAAGGCCTAAAAGTTGCAGGTGAAAACTATTCACAAACTCGGTTCGGAAAATAAAGGCTATAGGTCCCTTCGTTACCTTTGTTGTGCATACTTTTATCATTTCTTATCACCAATATGTCTAAATAAATTACAAATTTGAGATAAGTAAAAATAGCCTAACAAACACAAACTTTTAGGCCTAATCTCACCATAGCATTAGGCCTATTGAACGCGAAGATCATTATTGGTTTCATGAATATTTAAATTAATAACGTCGGTTAAAAAAAAGGAATAATTGAAGAAAAATTTTGCGTTTAATACTTTAAAATAAAAATCGCTCAGTGTTACGTAACGTTTCATAAATTTTAATTTAAACAAAACCGTATAAATTATTTTTTATAATTAAACTATTTGGTTTGCCAATATCTCGGGACCGTTTTCAAATTCGTTCTTTTCAAGTACTTGTTTAGATTAAAAATCTCTTAATAGTCATATTTTCTCATTCAGCTGTCGGTATTTTGAACAAATTTTGCTCAAACATTAAATGTAACAAAACTATGCCTTTGTTCGCTTTATTTCTAAACAACGCGGGTTCTTGAGGTTTTGAGAAAAACTGAAATCGGCCAGTTAGTTAAATGAAATAAATAATGAAATTTTGATAAACAATTTGTTGTCGAGTTTGAATAAGCAAATTTGTTGTAGAAAATTAGAAACAGGCTAACAGAAATGCACTGTTTTGGAATAAATCGGTCAAAGAATAGAATCTCACCGCGACAAACATTTTAGAGAAGTAATTGAAGTCGTAATTTTTACACCATTTTTTTTTAATTCGACCGCGGTGAATTAAAATATTTATAACCGAGGGGACAAAGCGAATAGAAAACAATATACCGTTGACCTGTATTTTTATCAACCCTTGTTTCGAAACGCAACCCCGCTTCGGCCTAAACATCCCCTTTACACCTAAATCAATTACGTGTAAACAGCAAAACTGCAATTATAAGATAACCGAAATATTTACACTAAATATCGATTCGTATTTAGTGAAGCATATGCAGTGCAGGGTTTAAGTGATTTTTTTTGTTTAAAAAGCAGGACCCGCGGCGCGAAAACTTGGAACAAAAATTTAACAATCTTCATTTGTTTTCATAATCTTCTTAATATTTTTGAATAAGAAATTTTTTTTTTACTTGTGAATTTAATACATCATAAAATAATGCAAAAATATTATTATGATAAGATAAATTTAATAAAACGAGTAAATTTGACTTTACAGCTAGATTTGACGTGAAATTTATATAACAGGATTAATTGATTAGAAAATAAAAAAATAATTACGTTAATTTGATTTAATTATAAAATAAATATTTATTACATAACGGTATTAATTCGTACTCGGGTTTTCTGAGTAAAAAAAATGTAGAAAAATATTTTATATCTTGACGTTCGTAGAAAATCTTGCAATTAACTTTTTGTAGATTAGAAATTTGCAACAAAGATTCAAATATCGTAAAAATATTTTAATATAGAAAATTTTTAACGCAAAAAACGGTTTTATTAAAGATTGCCATATTTTTTTATAAACTTGAAAAAAAGTACTACTTTTGAGAAATTGTTCTGATTGATTTTTACAGGAAAAAAATTTGCGCAAATGTTACTGAGTATTTAAAGCTTTCAAGATGTCCGCAGAAAACAGCCTGTCATTTCCAGTAGAAACACTTGGGCGCACAATAACAACTGACAAAAGCGCTCTGCCTATTGTACGCTTATATTAACGGAAACGTGTTTTTATCATTTCATTCGCGTCCAAATAAAACTACAGCAATTAATTGTACGTTTGGACGACTACCCTACCTTTAGCACTCACACACACAAAACGCACTGACAAATTTAAATCCATTAACGGTGTTCGACTTGTTCAAATATAGTACGGGCACTTGGTAATTTTCACGTACTAATTATATAATTCACATTTAAAATTTAAAATCACTATTTAATAATATTTTTAATCATCTCACACACTGACACTAACAGTAAATACGCATCTAAAAGTTAATCATATTCAATCACTGCACTAATTTTATATTCTTTATTATCTGCAACTGTTTTTTTGTTTTGATATTGCGACAGGCCTAACGGAGCAACACTACTGGAACTCGCGTAAAAGTTTTCAAGTTGTCGGGGCTAAGTAGGGTACTCCAAACTCTAGACAGTCGAAAACAGTACGGACGCTGTAAGATATCTCGTACTAGTCTTCCAATCTACTCGCACGATAAAAGCACAATTCCAGCACAATATCACAAAGTAACCACTGTCAGAACCACTCGAATGTAACCAAACGCGCGAGTTCGTTCCCACTAAACGTTTCGAGCTTTCAACAGACTAAATATTTATTTAAATAAAATCTTATCTTTATATTTTATAAAATGTAATACACTAATATTTCACCACTATCACAAGATAAATATTTTGAATACACACTTTCCGTTAAAAAAAGTTTTTTAATTTTGAATTTTGAAGATCAAACACTGCACTGGAATTTCTAGAAATAGTCACTTTTAATCCTTTCGATACTGTTCTGAAATTGTGCGTTTACCCCTGCATCGTCTACTGTCGGAAGTCGGAAGGAAAACACACACACACACACACACACACACACACACACACACACACACACACACACACACACACACACACACACATACACACACACTCGCATGCACACGCACTCGCATGCACACGCACGCACGCACGGACACACGCACTTACGAAAGCACACGCGCGCACACGCACACACGCACACACACACACACACACACACACACACACACACACACACACACACACACACACACAACACGGATTGAGAGGAAGTAAATGAAAATTATTTTAGTTTTGCCGCAGAAAGTTATGTTTTAAAATTTTTATAGTGATTTTAAAGCCGAATTATTGTCGCGTGATCGAGTTTTATAATTTGTTGTTAAGAAAATGTCTAAATACAATTTTCCACTCACCTGCTGCCAAAATTGCGCCAACAGGTAGATTCGTTCTTTCTTGAAAAGCCAGTCCATCGACTGCATTGCCTGTACCTCCATTACTTCATTGCCCGGTGACTCTCTTCAATAGCCAGTCTCTTTTCTGATATCTTATCATTTGGGGCGTGGCAGTCGTTTGATTGGCTCAACATAAATGTCATCTAAACGTCGGATTGGTTAAAAAATTAATCGAAAGCACAAAAATTTACTACTTTTTTTTGGAAATATCTGTTACAGAAATCGGCACAATTTTTTTTCAATTCAAAGAAGCGGCTCTCAATCTTACTCGGGGAAACGTTTATAAGTGAACGCGGATTCGAACCCAACAAAACAAACGCACTACACAGTTTTTTTTCATATCACTGACACATTCTTTTGCGAATATTTACAACAACGATTCATACTTTAAAATATATTCGTATAAAGAATTATAAAATTTGAATATTTATAAAAACGATTGAATCAACTGATTCGAAGATGCGAGTCGGAATTAACGCACATTACGCACTTTTATGTCAATAAGACGCACAAACACTTGGAAGTGAAGCGTGGAACTGGAACTGTTTGTGTACCACTTAAATGTCCTCGGATGCTGGCACAGTCTTGATGTCTTGATGAAATATTATTTTATTATATTATTCGGTGTCCTTTGTCTTTTGTGAAAATACCGTTGACAATACATTTTTTATACATTACTTTAAAACTTGTTCTGAAAACTTTATTGAAAAACTTTTTCAGTGATTTTACTTGTCCGCATCACAACGTAATATTTACGCTACTTCTCTTCTTCATAATACCGATAAAAGTTAGAAGAAAACATATTTTAAAAATTTTAATTTTCACTTAATTTTTTATTACTATTTTAGAATATTAAATTTAATTATTTTAATATAAATTCGAGTTATGCTCGAAAGAAAAGTTTTTAAAACAATTTATTTTTAAAACAATTTTTGTCGTAAAAAGTTGAAACAAAAAGTTAAAATATCGGACAACAGCAAAGTTAATTAATATGGCAATAGTTTTTTTCAAATTCACTGTTGCAGGCGCACACGATGCGGATGATCTCGACGGATGTCCGTGTTCTCCCGTGATACGACGGCGTGATTGTGACAGCGTGTTGTTGGCAAGTCGGAGTGCGACAGCAGAAGTGTGTATCCACTCTCCACGCTACGCAGTAACTGAGAAGTGTCGGAGAATTCGGTCCCGCGCACTCGGCGGTCTGTCACGCTCCGACTTGAGCTGCCGCCTAGCGGATACCGCCGCAACCGCGCTCCCCACTCTCGACGAGGAGGCAGCCACGGCAGGAGGGAGGGAGTGGGGGCGCGGATTAAGGAAAAGGAAAGATATACGAGCGCTGTCGGCGGAGAGAGAGAGACGCTAACGCGCGGCCGAGGAGAGGGAAAAAATCGAACTTGGCGCAAACTCTGCGACGCGAATTCGAAGCCGGCACGAGACGCGGTGCGCGCTCCGCCACATTTTTACGATTTCTTCTCGTTCTTCTTCCCCTCTCTATCTTTCGCAGCATCCAATACCTCGACAACCCTTTCGTACCCTCTCTGTCTACACATGGCTATTTAACCCATTCTTTCTTCTGTTTCTTGGTGCTTGCGCGCAAGTCGCAGTACACAGTCCTTGATGTCCGCCGACACTGGAGGGGGCTTCTTCGCAAATGTGAAATTAGGTAATATCATAACAGCGGTCTGTACCTACCTATAGGCTATAGGCAGCCGTCTCTATACACTGTACACCGTACACTGTACAGAAGCTAATCGTTCTTCCTTATACGGAAATTTCCCCCGCGAATTTCTTCTTCTCTCTTCGCGTTATTCCTGTTGTTCTTCGTGAATAAATAATCTTACCGATCGGATAAAAGTAAAAACACAAGCCGGGGTAATATGAAACTGCAAACGGCCTGCATAATATATTTTATAACCGCTTGCATACGTCGTTCTGTAATTCTGAATGCAGTGTTTCCGCGCACATTTTACATTTTCCGACAACTTTTGTTTTATCTATGGTTTGGACCTACGCCGTCTTCGCGTGCGACCACTTTATAGTCTCGGAGGGCGGATCTGAGACTTCATTAACAGGAGGGGTTACCGCAAAAATGGATATTAGCGTGGACAAACTGTATCCGTCAATTTTCATTTTCTTTAAAATAGCCTGAACGTTTTCTTCAACGTTAAAATTATATCAAATACCGTCTATATGTAAACCGCACTTTGCGTTCTTATACAGGCCTCTAAGCATATAGAACCTTTGTCGGTATCGTAAAACTTATGCCATTTATAATCCCATGTTTCCATATGTCGTTTAAAGAATATAGACGCGTTAAAATATTGGATAAAACGTACACATAGGCCTACAGGCTACAGAAAAATATAAATATCGAGTTTTCTATTTTTTTTTCGAAATAAGGCTATTAAGCAAGTGCTAAAAGCGTTATCGACAATATAAGAGTTTATTTTTTCTTGAAATTATAGTCTACATTCACCAAAAATGTTTTTTTTACTTTCACTCAAAAACTGATTCAGTAGCGATTTCTTGGAAGCCAAATTTTCTGTACACAGGCACAAAGAACTTTGTTTTGTAAGATTAACCTGAGGCTTATCGAATTACGCGCATTTTAAAAGTTACTTTTTTTAACAAAACCTTTTTTTTAATTTCTGGGTGCATCGTTCCTATGCGACGCCACTGATGCATAGGCCTGTAAGATATTTGGAAAAATAAACGAGATTCAATTCATTTCCGGTTTAAAAATCACCTTGGCTAACAAAACCTGGCATAATTTTGTGTAGACTGTATAAATTTGCGCAGCCATATTGTGCAATCTAGTAATTTAGCATATATTGTGTTTTATCTAAAGCGGCCCATTCACGTAAGAGCTAGTCGGCGGCCGGTGTAGGTGGAGTGTCAACATACGCTCTTACACCGGTCCGTGGTAATTCCCCCCCACCACGAGACCGACTGAGTCGTGTTTTGGCTACACATTCGAACGAGCTCGTTCGAACCATTCCATTTCGACCTCAAAGTTGACGCAGATGGTCGTATTTCATCCTGGTCCAAGGTGAAAAGTATAGTAATTCGCAATAGCAAAGTGTAGGCCTTTGGACTTATTCACAGCTTTTCCAGTGAAATCACACTTTCTTTTTTATGACTATACTGCCTATGAAAGAAGGCTCATAATTAATTAATTTTTTTATAACAAACGTTTTTTTCGCATTTCAATAAATTTCTTTGCATTTATCAATACTCTTCGTAAGTAGCATTTCGTTAATTTTTGTTGGAATATTCTTTACTTTTCACTTTCCACAAACAATTATTTCCCCTATATATATATATATATATATATATATATATATATATATATATATATATATATATATATGAATGAAAATTTCCCCGAAATCTTTGTTTTCCTATAGTCTATACAGCGGTTGCGTAACTTCTTTGTCATGACACCCATTTTAAGCCTGAAATATTGTTTCGCCACTCACTATAAAGCATACACACACTCGCGCGCGCGCACCTCACACACATACGCTCGCGCACACACGTACACACAAACACACACACACACACACACACACACACACACACAAGCGCGTGCGCGTGTACATTTACCCCGCAGGGGTGCAGACTATTGCACCTATTGAGAGGATTTAGACGTTCCTCGCGGTACCCGAGTTTAACACAAACTTACACTTACATGTAAGTATAAGTCACTTACGACTTTAATACTTTACACTCACACTTACATTTAGGGAGGCGATAATAGCTTCAATGTGCTTTTCGCCTTAAAATATCGAAAAAAGCGCGTACATTAATTTATTTACATTTTAAATTATTCTATACACATTAAATTAATGACTCCTGAAAAAGTCGTTACATCGAGAGTTTGTGCAGGGTCTAGTTGTTTGTCTTGCTGATGGAGCAGAGCATCGAGGTGGTTTCGGTTTTGTGAATGTGTGAATCAATGTAGGCTAAACATGTAAATCATATTTGCTTTATTATAAGGTCGGCATTCTTATAAATATTTACTTTTCAGTTATTTTATGTTATTCTGATTGGTTATATTGGTTTATTTGTAATTTCATTGTTGTTTTGTAATTATTATAACTACACATTCTAATGTTCATATTATTTGTAGCGTTGAAGTTAAGCGGAAGAGAAATACTTTAATAAATAATTAAAAGAAAAGAAAAGAGATGCAGAGGTGAAGGTCCCAGGTTTGGGTCTTACCATGATGGCTCAGTTTGCTAAATGTTCATTGGGAAATTTGTGCAATGTTTTCGTATCATGTTTTCTGTTTTCCTAATTACACAAAATGCATACAAGGAATCAAACCAAATATGATGCACTTGACAAAGCAGTCATTGTTTCATTAAAACAACACAGTAGGCCTACTGCCAATAGACGTGTTTATAAATTCAGTTTATGACATTGAGTGTGGCGAAGAATTTTATAGTTTTCTTTATTTTCTGTCGGCTTATTATGTAAAATGACACCTGTGAACAGTAAAGGCTTGCATAAAGTGTATCAGATTCGGCATGTCGACGTGTCGACGTGTTGGACAGGTAAGCTTAACACGTAAAAACACCTCATAAGCAAAAACAGTGGACACCCGATGCAAGTACCACAACGTGCCAGTGGCAAGGAAATATTACTATATGTACTGTACAGAATGTTTGGACACAGGGCTCATTGAAAAAATCGTTACTGAGTCCAGAACAGTGTTCAGTTTTTATTTCAAAGAATATGTACCACACACACATACACACCCACGCACACACGCGCGCGCACACACTCGCACACGCGTTCGCGCACAGGTACACACACACACACAACACACGTGCACGCGCGTACGCACGCACGAACCCAGTCGTATATATTATGTCGACATCAAACTTGGAGTGAAAATCATCTTGAAAATGCCACATACGATATTGGTGAAAAGTAGGAACAATGATTCTTCGGTAGATCAGCTTTCAATGTAATGCACATTTTTCATCTATAAAAAAATAAAATTAATATTACGGGTTTTATTGTATTATATACGGGATGTATATATATATATATATATATATATATATATATATATATATATATATATATATATATACATACATGAGACGGTAACTGCGTCTTGAACTCACAACACTGATTTGCGCAGCTTAGAGTCGCAGCTGATTGACTCTTGCAATAGAGATAATGAATGAGAGAAAGAGAGAAAGAGAGAGAGAGAGAGAGAGAGAGAGAGAGAGAGAGAGAGAGAGAGAGAGAGAGGATGAGAGAGAGTGAGAAAGAGAGGATGAGAGAGAGAGAGAGTGAGAGGATGAGAGAGAGTGAGAAAGAGAAGATGCGAGAGAGAGAGAGTGAAAGAGAGAGGTTGAGAGAGAGAGAGAGGGAGGATGAGGGAGAGAGAATGAGAGGATGAGAGGAAGAGAGAGAGGATGAGAGAGAGAGAGAGAGAGGATGAGAGAGAGAGAGAGAGGATGTGAGAGAGAGAGAGAGGATGAGAGAGAGGATGAGAGAGAGAATGAGAGAGAGGGGGAGGGAGGGAGGGATGGGGAGAGAGAGAGTGAGTGAGAGAGAGAGAAAGAGAGAGAGATAGAGGATGAGAGAAAGTAAGCCAGACCGCTAAGATTAAATAAAATTTATAAAGATATTAAAAAACATAATTAAAATAAAATTTGTACAAAACAATAAAAACTAATTAAATAAAAACTTAAATACTAGAATAATAAAAATAATTTGATATATAAAAATCATAGAAGGATTTTTTTCGTGCATGTGTGTGTGTGTGTGTGTGTGTGTGTGTGTGTGTGTGTGTGTGTGTGTTGCTGATTACTACCAAACTGAACGATTTTAATGAAATTTGGCATGTTTGTCTCTTTTTCCCATTTCTCGAAATCACTCCATAGTTTTCCAAAAAAAGCCTTTTCTATTCAAGTAACAGTTAAAATACCATTTAAAAAAATAATCTTAACGATTGTTTATCAGATAATATTGTCCATAAGTAGGCCTAACTGAATGAAGCGCATGCGCTTACTCGTGACGCTATATTCGTGAAAAATTGATTCCGAAAACTCTCGAAAAAATTTTTCAAAATCTGGTTGGTTAGGTTTTGTGCAATTTTTTTCATACTTGTCCGTGAAACCTATCGGCCATACGACCATATTGAATCTATTCACAATAATTCCCAATGTTAATTAAGGATATAGGTTATTCCTCCATTTTAAAAGTCTAATCATTAAAAAGTCTCTTTCGGGCTCTGTGACTAAAGCATCGGTCAGTCTACTGCGTCATTAAACTGCATACTTAGTTCAAATGGTTCTTAGTTCGAGCCGCAGTTGCTCCTGTTGCTTTTCCCTTACCGATAACACTGATTCGTCGACCTCTTTCATCTAACTGGCATAAAATATAGACGTTATGAAAAAACCACCCCGCAGGGGGTGCAGACTAGCTGCACCAATTGAGAGGATTGCAGCTACGTCTACGTCTCTCGCGGTACTCGAGTCTAACACACACTTACACATATAACGCTACACTTACGACTTTAACACTTCATACTCACACTTGCATTTAGGCTGGTGATAATAGCCTCAATTTGCCTTAAAATAATTTTTTTAAAATAAATAAAATAAACAATAAAATAAATAAAAATGTACAGAAAAATATTTGTCCTCTTTTTGTTTATTGGTTCAGTATTTCCTCATAGCAAACGAATACTAGAAAGTTGCTGTAGAGAGTTGTAAGAAGTATTAAGGAAAGAGACTTAAGTCAAAAGTTACGTATATTTGGAAAATTTACTTTCATTATTCCCGCTATTATGTGAGAACCGAGTTCCATTGTACCGCATTCTATTAATCAGAAACAAAAAAGTTGGATATTTATTGTAAAAGCTTCGAACATTTGAAACGCACTGCTCGAATAAACGCCCGCGTACTTGGGATGCCATTCCTTCGTACCCGCCAGAAGGTGTAATCGGTTCCTTCGACACTAATCGTTCGATGGAATCGGATGAAAAAAGATACAAGGATAGAACTGAAGTAACGAACTAGAGACAGTCGTTGGTGACATTTTGTCAGTTTGTTTTCAGTTGAAACGATGCCTTACAGATTTGCTACACCGGTAGTATCACTACTAAGTAAGGTGTCGAAGCTGAGGCCTTCCTGCTGATGTCTCATTATAAGATCATAGGTTCACACTTAAAGGGTGTCGCGATAATCGCAGAAATGCGGTATCGTATCGACAGAGATCGAACCAAAATAATCAAAATCACTAAATTGTTTCATCTTTTACATTTTTTCAGCTCTACCATTTTCAACTATTAAAACAATGAAAAGTCCTATGGGCAAAATATTTCTGTATTTCAGAAATATTTTTCAAATCAACAATTTTTTTTTAATATTTAAGTGCTGCACTTCATCTAGTTTATACACGTTCAATATTTTAGCAAAATCTCAGCGGTCGAGGAAAAGTAATTATGGATTTTAGATTTTTACCGATAAGCTCTGAACTGTTTTCTTAAAATATCGAAAACAAAACTCACCAATAATTTCAAGTGCCTTCTTGTCAATTAGTTACTTGAAATTTTAATATTAAACGTCTTTTATGTAATTGCGACATGCTGATGGAACCAAATTTTTAAAAATATTTTTAATCAGGCCAAATTTTACAATCGCAATCATTAAAACTCATTATTATGCTCATCATTATTTCGTGCTTTTCATTTTGTCAGTTATCCAATTTTTTACCTATGAAAACTATGAAAATTTCTTTTCGGTATGAGCAGAACTTAGGTGTGTGTGTGTGTGTGTGTGTGTGTGTGTGTGTGTGTGTGTGTGTGTGTGTGTGTGTGTGTGTGTGTGTGTGTGTGTGTGTGTGTAAGAAAGAGAGAGAGAGAGAGAGAGAGAGAGAGAGAGAGAGAAGAGAGAGAGTGCACTAGTGTATTTTTAAGACCTAATACATAATATACATAATTTTGAACTACTAAAATTGATCTAGAATGTAGGATCGATGACCGATTTCAAAGTCCTGCTTGTACCACGGTGGCTGCTAAAATAGATCATGTCTATCAACATCATTGTACATAAACATTTCTATAAACACAGTAGTTGCACTATTAAAAAAATAATTTTTTTACATTTTTTTCCGGGAAAATAATTTTCCCCTATTCCCGAGCGTTTATATTTTATGCCAGTTAAATTAAAACAAGGACGAGGGACCGGAGTTAACAGAATAGGTAAAACTTACAGCAGTAATTGAAGTCTCGTATCTACTACCTTGAGGAAATAATATTAAGGTGAGAAAATGTAAACTGTTTAGACGTTTTTTTTATGTACCGCTCTAAATTTATTCTAGTAAGTAAACACTAATTAATAATAAACTTTTTAAAATTTAATTTTTTACAAAAACGTAGCTACAACTAGGAAATCATTTTGTTAGATAATTATATATATATATATATATATATATACACGGAGAGAGAGAGAGAGAGAGAGAGAGAGAGAGAGAGAGAGAGAGAGAGAGAGAGAGAGCAACGCTAAACCAAACAGTTATATTACACAACCTAAAGATCCTTGCTTGAACACATTTGCAACGGACGTATCTTGACTGAACTCAGTTTTAAACAAATTTAACTTTTACAGTTTTGTTTAGAAATTGAATACAGTACTTATATCGCGATGACACCTCGCGAGGAGAAGACAGAGGAGATGGAGGAGGTAAGGAGGGATGGAGGGAGGAGGGAGAGAAGACTAACAGACGCACCCCTCTTACTAACAACAACAATAATTTGTATTGATTTTAAGAACCAGAGTTAGACTAAAGAACCTAAATAAGAGTAGGTTGTGTTAATAGCGCGCCTAGGCCTTGCTCACTTCCTCCGCTCCCAGACGTGCGACTCCGGATCACTTAAGACTCGACATATTTAATTCTTTGACTTCTAAGTGGTGCAAAATATTACGCTAACTTTGTTACATTCAGTAGTTTCCCCGTTAAGAAAAAAGAAAAAATTACACTAATTTTAAAAAATCGGTTTGTCAGAATTTTCTAAGAATAAAGTCGTAACTTAAGTAAGTGTTTCGAGAGTAAACCTTAAAAGTCCGACGGAGATTAACATTGGTTTTACTTGATTTTCTACATTTTTGTTTGTTTTTATGCTTTTTTTGAGAAACAAAATCCCAATTTTGAGAAACCATGCTGATATAATCAGTTTTCTCACGATAACTGCTGGAACAGATTTTCGGGAAGATAACAACCTACATGCTTTGTTTGGGTAAGCTTTTAAAGCTTTTTTAATCAAAATAGAAGTTAAAACCTCTATTTTTTAGGAAGTTTAAGATCATGATCCCAACATATGACTAACCAAATCTATGTACAAATCTAATTAAAATCAAACGGCTAGTTTATTGTCAAGCGATATGTACACCCACACCCACATCCACCCCCCACCCACCCATACACACCCACCCGCACATCCACCCACACACCCACCCACCCACTTACCCATCCACACCCTCACCCACAAACACACACAACCACCCACACCCACACACACGTACTCACACGCACACCCACACCCACACCCACTTATACACACACACTCTCTCTCTCTCTCACACACACACTCTCTCACTCACACACACACACACACAAATGCGAAGTACGCTAGCATGCACACACACATACACACACACTCACGCTCTCTCTCTCTCTCCCTCCCTCACACACACACACACACACACACACACACACACACACACACACACACACACACACACACACACACACACACACACACACACACACACACGCACACACACACATACACATATTCAAAAACTGCTCTTTTATTTTCAGTATACGAAAAAAGAAAATGTAGTTGATAAAGTTGTTCTTAATATTTTTATTATATTACAGGTATATAATTATTATTACTATACAGGTACGAGTTCGAACTTTGGGTTCCATGACTCGGAAGGACCTCGTTGTACCACCGAATAAATTTGTCATCCAACATCGTAAGCAATGCGTAAGCTCTTGTGTATTAAGTAGGCCTACACTAAGGAAGTGCACTTGACCTACTTTGAGTATCCCAGTAGGCTAAGTTAAGTGTAAACAAAACAATGCCACTTACTAGACACTAGAATGGTCGATCTCTCAAATTTCAATAATTACCAAGAAATGCTGAACAGTTTGCCCAATAATGAAGTCAACAATAACAGTGTGCTTGTACATTCTGAGTATTCCATTTAAAAATATTTGCATATTGTATTTGTAATTAGTGGAATCGAAGGAATTCGTGTTACAATATTAATGTTTAATTGCTTGAACTGTTCTAGTAAACAATTTTAGCGAATTTTCATTGAAAACAAATTACTGAAGTCATCATTGCAAGACCCAGACTCGAGCTTTTCGTGCGCACATCGCGGAGGCTAAACTAACAGATTTTTACGAAGTTTTGTATCTTCATACGATTTTCCTACATCTTTTTTTGCTAAGCAAAAAAAAAAAAACTTTGACAAATGAAATTTTATCCAATTTCGCTTTCTAACGATATTGATCAAATATTAAAATACGTTCCTATGTACCTAAACAAAACATATGAGTTGTTTGTTATATCCATAGGGATATATATAATTATATATATGTATAATATATATATATATATATATATATATATATATATATATATATATATATATAATTATTTTCATTTTATGATGGCAGTAACTGCGTCTCGAATCAACGATCTTTAAGTGTGTGAGTTCAGAGACGCATTAGTTTGACCGGTGACTTGGCACATCAACCAACATGTCCTTACAAGCCTACAGTATGCTACACACGAGGTACGGATCACAACGTTGGTTTATTTGGAGGTAGCTTACAACCTAAGTTTCTTTTGGAAGCTAGAGTCCGAACTCGGACTTGTACGCCACTTCGAGTAGGCCTATATCCTACCGTTGGCCTTTCCGCGCGAATGTCTATAGAATTTTTTTCATCAGTCTTGCTTGCAATAACGTAACCTGTCCCCCAAAAACAAATTTATTAGATTCTGTGTTCATTACAATGGTCCCGTCGTACCAAACGAACAGTTCACTCAACTCAAAGCTAAGGTCCCAAGTTCGATTTCCAGATATCTTGGCTATGAAGGTTAGAATTACCAAACTAACCTGAATAACGATGCGCTAACCACTTGTCCCCCACTATTTTCACTATTATGTTATAATAATTACAACCAAAGTATAGGGGCCTACTTAGAAATTTTGAAAAGATTAAATTTCTGCTGTTGATTTGGAATTTGTGTGTAAACTGAAACTTGACACCGACCTACAAGTTTGACCTTGACACAGTTTTACCATGCATCTGTTTATCGTGCTACCTCTTTAATGTTGCATTCCATTCAAATGGGTTTTAATACATTTTAATTGAAAATATTAGCATTTTAGCGGCCATCATGTAACACCTAAACCTGGAGCAATGATAATTTTATATTACCCCTGTGTGTGTGTGTGTGTGTGTGTGTGTGTGTGTGTGTGTGTGTGTGTGTGTGTGTGTGTATTAGTTGTAACCAAAAATGTAACTAACAGTGCATAATTCTAAGCCAAAATACATTAGCAAAAACCCACTTACACCCCAAATCTTAAACATAAGCCAAAATACTCGAAGTAACAGCCAATTGTTGCCAACCAAAGTACATTAATAAAAACTGCATAATAATTCTAAGCCAAAATACCGTGACAAACAATACGTTGAGGTCAATACGTTACGACATTATACTGTTTAAGCATGCAATAAGCTACCATTCGAATTGACATAATCTCAAAGGGTCGGCGCTATAGTATGTTAAATAGGCCTAGGCTACTTGGCATTCAATATGCAATTACCCTGAGAACAAGAAATATTTCATTAGAAGAACTATGCCTATGCGATGTATCCTAGATACCGGGGTCGATACCGTACTGGAACAATAGGAACATCGAATTTAGCCCCTGACCGGGTCCTATAAACCATGTGTCTTGCATAGTATTGAATTAATTGAGTTAGGGTCGCATAAGCATCTACTTGCATTGATTCTATTACAGAAGAAATCAAAGGGGGGAGCGGTCGGTGCTTGAGAAATAACTTATTATAATTAGTCAAAGTTATGTACAGAATATTTAATCGCAGCTGTTTTGTCCACGACGTGAAGGGAACATTTTGCACGTTAAAAATTTAACATACATCTTTACATAAAGTAGTCACGTATCGAATGGCATTTTATTTTCTACTCTCCTGATTATGCACGAAAAACTATTGACCTGTAAGTTGAAAAATTGCAGTTTACAGATAGGCCTAAGTGAGTTTTTGTACTCTCTTATGTTAGAGAAATATAAAACTGATGTGAACATGATTTTATACTTCCACACACACGCAGTGAAAAAAACATTCCACTCTTGTTTTCACGCACACGCACACACGCACGAACGCACACACACACACACACACACACACACACACACACACACTCGCACACGCACACACGCACACGTAGACAAGCGCGCGCACACGCACACACACACACACACACACACATATATATATATATATATATATATATATATATATATATATATATATATATAGCGTGTGCGCGCGCGTGTGTGTTAAGCCAATACACAACCGCACATCGTGACTGCAATTATTAAAGTCTGTGCAATTATTATGAGTAACAATTCTTTAAAAAAATAGTATTTTCAACTCATTCAATTAAATCAGTTTTTACATTCACTTACGCGTATTTATGCGTAAAGCTATGTGCTATACCACTGGAACAGTAGCATATAGTGTGGGGATTAATAACTCCCTAAATTAGTCGCTTATTCGATTACCATAATAATCGAACATTGTGAGTTCGACTCAATGTGTTAGTGTAAGAAAAAGATAAGTCTTTCTAAATGTAAGTGTGAGTGTAAAGTGTTAAAATTGTAAGTGTAGTGTTGTAAGTGTAAGTGTGCGTTAGACTCAGGTACCGCGAGGAACGCCTAAATCCTCTCAAGCTAATCTGCACCCCCTGCGGGGGAAAACAAAAGCTAGTGCAATATATTATCAATAAACGATTTTTATAAACCACGAAAACGTTTGGTTTTTTGTATACGTATGAAGAAATTCTGTCAATTTGCAAATTATCCAGATTGACGCTAAGGGGTAAAACATTCCCCCCGAATACATTATTTATACTTGCATCTTATAAAAACGTTCATACTTATTCATTCTTACCACTCTTTAGAAGCGGGACAACAGATACGCAACCGAGCTTTAAAAGATATAATTGCCTCCTTTAAAAATTCCGTTCCAGCAATTTAATGCATTATTGCTTTTAAAATGTAGATTCGATTACATTTGCAAGAGGTTTAGGTCCTACGTCATTTATTATTTAAAGACTCCAGTTTCCATAAAAGATCTCGCTTTGCTATCGATCAGTGCGTAATATAAAATAAATTATTGTACAAGATTCTTCAAACTCTATGCTACTATAGATGTTTCGCTGAAAGAACAACAAGCGTACTCCATTTGATTATGTTTTTAAAATTCTTACTTAATGATCGAATAGTCTTATTATTGGTTATTCGGACGCTTGCTATCATTTGTGTTTATGGAAAAATTTATCCGATGCTTCGAGAGTGTGGTTATACTTACTTTCTTAAGTTTTTGTGTAACTGAAAACATAACTTAGCAAGTAGAATATAAGTCTATATGCCTAGACATATATCCACCCCGCAGGAGGGTGCAGACTAGCTGCACCTATTGAGAGGATTTAGGCGTCCCTCGCAGTACCCAAGTCTAACAAACACTTACACTTAAAACACTACACTTACCACTTAAACACTTTACATTCACACTTACATTTAGGGAGCCTCAATCTGCTTTTCGCCTTAAAATAACAAAAAAAAGACCTATACCGGCGCCTAAGAACTTTCAGAAATAAAAACTAAGAGTTAGTTGTTATCCGAAGTAAATAAAGTCGTTGATGTCTGTAAGTGTGGTTAGTTTGATCATACTTCTAACTATCCGTATAAATTTGGACGAGTTTTTATTTCAAAATTTATATTAAAGATCTAATTTATGCAGATTTTAACGCTGTTATGACGATAAAGTCATATTAAAAAAAAGTAAATTACATTTTTAAAATTATGACGTTAGGAGTTTATTTTTTATTGTAGAATAAATTATTTTTTGTTATGAACAAACGTTTCTAAAAGAAATATTCCTGAAATTAATATACGAGGGTAAGTCAAAAAGTAAAGGGAAATTTCCCTCCGTATGACATTTATGTCAGCACTGATTGTTACGCTATAACTCATATCGTCTATGAGTTGAAAGTATTATTTCATTGTTAACTAATTGTGATTGTTTTTAAAGACTGTGTAAAATGAGTTTTCCTTTGTCTGATTGCACCAAGGAAGAAATGCGAGCAGTGATACGTTTCCTCAATTCAAAACAGCAGAGATTATTCTTCGAATGCAGCAGCAATATGGAGAGATCTGTGGAAGTAAGATCTACGTACGAATGGATCGATCGCTTTAAAAGTGGTATGATTCTCTGTGAGATGAACAGCTGCCTGGTAGGCCTTCCATTTTAAAGACTAATGACAATTTTGAAGCGGTTAAACAATTCTCGATAATCGACGAATTACAGTTGATAATATTGCAAGTGAGTTGAATGTAAGTCATGGCTCAGCATATTCAATCATCCAAGATTCTTTAAACTTTCGAAAAGTCTGTGCTCGCTGGGTTTTTACGTTAGCTGACCAGCATCCACAAGACAATCGTTTCAAAATTTCCCAGGAGCATTTGGAACGTTATGAAGAAGAAGTAGACTCATTTCTTAAGCGAATAAAAACCGTTGATAAGGTACGGGTCCATCATTTCGAACCAGAAAGTAAGCGACAAAGTTTGGTGTGGAAACATCCTTCGTCTCCCCTAGCAAAGAAGTTTAAAACTCAGCTGGAAAGTTTGATGATGATATTCTGGGATATGGAAGATCCACTTTTGGTTGTCTTCAAACCTAAAGGTCAAACGATAACTAGTGACAGCTACTGTGAGATAATGCGTTTATTGAAGTCAAAAATCAAATCCAAAAGGCGCGGTAACCTTCTCTCAACAGGCGTGATTTTGCTTCAGGATAATGCTCAACCTCATAAGGCTAAAAGCACAGTCCTATGCCTTCGAAATCTCGGTTTTAAGCTGCTGGACCACAGTCCGCATATGCCAGACCAGGTTTCAAGCGATTTTGCGAGGGAATCATTATCGATCTGATGAAGAGGCCATACAAGCGGTGCAAAATTTTCTGAACACCAGGCAGAAAACCTTTTTCTAGGAAAGAATTCAAACGCTGGTTAAAATATGGACTAAGTGCATAGAAGTAGGAGGGGTTTATGTTGAAAAGTAATGCTGGTATCATTTATGAAAGTACAATAAATACGTAGATGTTTTTCAATTTCACTGTACTTATTGACTTACCCTTGTATGTTCTATTATATGTGCGGTTTAAATATTAATTTGTAATTGGTGTTTACATGCCTGCTACGGGCCATGTTACTTCATTCCAGTGAAAGACTCTCCTTTCAATCTGTTTAACATAATAAGCTAACATTAATTACTCCTACTTTATGGTAACTTTAGATGGTTACTATGAAGCTGTTGTACGATGAAATGTGAACCTAGCCAATCTGATGTCTCTAGAGTGCCACAAGTTCTAATCCGTATAAAGTGTATCTCAAAGACTACCTGTTGTTCAATTCTGAAAGATCGAAACAAGAATACGTTTTTTTTTTGGTAATTTTAATGAAACCACAAACAAAATATTTTATTTAAAACATTGAAATAGTCGTGCTGCTTGTGTATTATCCAATTGTCTTTTATAATGGGAAAATACAATTAATTATTTCAGTGTAACCTCTAGAGGGCAATGACAGCGTACATGTGCTTTTCGAAAAAAACACCTAACCTCTAGATCAAAAGACAAATATTTTCCACGCGATCATAAAATCCTAAAACTGAACCACCGAGAGAGTGATCGCAAGACTTCCATTACAGAATTTCTAAAACGGCGATAGATAGGTAGCTGAAATGGTCATATAAGTTAGCATAGCACAGTACATAGTGTGTAGTGTGCAGTGTTGTATAGTATATATTATATAGTATATTGTATTCAACTGCACTTCATGGCAATATTCAATTGCTTTATAATGCATAGTATACATTGTGTAGTGTGTCATGTGTAAGTGTGTAGTGTACAGAGTGTAGTGTATAGTTTGTAGTTTATAGTATATAGTGTGTAGTGTAAAGTATATAGTGTATAGTGTATAGTATACTATAGAAACATAGTGTATAGTGTGTAGTGTATAGAGTATAGCGTAGTGTATAGTATGTAGTATATAATGTGTAGTGTATAGTATAGTGTGTAGTATATAGTGTATAGTATATAGCGTGTAGTATATAATATATTGTACATAGTTTATAGTACATATAGTATGTAGTGTAGTATACCATAGAAATATAGTGTATAGTGTGTAGTGTATAGATTATAGTATATAGAGTATTGCGTAGTGTATATATGTAGTGTGTAGTATATAGTGTATAATATATAGTACATAGTGTATACTATATAGTATATAATGTGTAGTGTAGTGTATAGCGTATAGTATACTATAGAAACATAGTATATAGAGTATTGCGTATTGTATAGTATACAGCTTGAAGTGTATAATATATAGTACATAGTGTATAGTATATAATGCTTAGTATGTAGTGTAATGTGTATATTTGTTTGGTGGTTATTTTAAGGCGAAAAGCACATTGAGGCTATTATCGCCTCCCTAAATGTAAGTGTGGGTGTAATGTGTTAAAGTCGTAAGTGTAGTGTTGTATGTGTAAGTGTGTGTTAGACTCGGGTAACGCGAGGGACGTCTAAATCCTCTCAATAGGTACAGCTAGTCTGCACCCACTGCGGGGAGTGTAATGTATAGTATAAAGTGTATAGTACATAGTGCATAGTGTATAGTGTATACAATATAATACATAGTGTATAGTGTATATATATATATATATATATATTTATTTATTTATATATCGTAGGCTACATAGTACATAATATATATCACATAGTACATAATATATAACATATAGTATATAGTGATTAAAACTACTGTCCTTTTTTTGAAAAATTAATAAATTTAATGTAACCGTAAATTTCACATCAGGATACTGATTTTTTTTTTTTTGATTTTTAATTCAATTGTAACGATTATTTATATGAAATCACGAATCCGCACGAGCAAACCTACTGGTAACCTGTAAGTCAATAAAATAACACTCATTCAAAATTAAATTAAAAAAAATAATAATAAGTTGTGATAATAATACATTATTAATCACGACTAAAGCTGACCTCTATACGACGCATGTAGTATAAACATTAGGGCCTACATGAAAACAGATGTAGGCCTATTCGACGTTTGTGAATGTTTCCAAAGTCGTGGATATTTTCTGCAAGGACAGTCTCAAGGAACGTCGGCCGCGAGTTTAGCTCCTGCATGCTCAAACAAGAGCACTACTTCCAGCATCGGAAGGTGACTGCCGACTGTAAAGAATCTTTTGTTCAAACTAAACTGTTTTCATTATGAGTTCAGTCTGCAAAACTTGTTCAACACAGTTCAGCTTCTCCCTGATTTGAATTTTGTGTTCATCGTTTCAAAGATAGAAATAATTGTACAATTCTGTGAATTATTGCAAAATCGCTGCACAACTGAATCGAAAGTGATGGAAGAAAATTACTTAAATTATTTTTTTTAATTTTAGAGCATACAATTCTCATTTAACCATTATAATCAGCAATAAAATATGTGTAAATTAACACACCTTTAAATTTATATTGAAATTTCAAAAGTGAATCGTGACCGCCGACCAATTAATTTCCTTATTTAATGCAGTTTTTAACGTTGAACACTATTATGAAATCAGGCAAAAAAAATGTATAAGGTAGGCCCTAAATATGTTTTAAATAATTGGAATGCCCGTCATTTTGAAAAAGTTGAACGGTTTTAACTGGATAACAAACTCTTCCAAGTTATTACAGATACTATTAAAGTCGATTTTTGCGAACAGTTTGAATAACGTCTGACCAAAATTGTGAAAGCGCGCGTGCGTATGTTACTTCTCAAAAGATTTTCTGTAGGTAAGTATAAACGCTCATTTCAAGATCTTAGGTCTGAAAACTTTAACGAAATGTCGCTTCTTCCATAAATTATTTCAACGACAAAATTAACGAAATTTCGTTTCTTCCATAAATTATTTTAACGAAGAAATTAACGAAATTTCGCTTCTTCCATAAATTATTTCAACGAAAAAAGTAATGAAATTTCGTTTCTTCTATAAATTATTTTAACGAAGAAATTAACGAAATTTCGCTTCTTCCGTCCGTAAATTATGTTAACGAAGAAGTTAATGAAATTTCGCTTCTTCCATAAATTATTTCAACGAAAAAATTAATGAAATTTCGTTTCTTCTATAAATTATTTTAACGAAGAAATTAACGAAATTTCGCTTTTTCCGTCCGTAAATTATGTTAACGAAGAAGTTAACGAAATCGCTTCTTCCATAAATTATTTCAACGAAGAAATTAATGAAATTTCGTTTCTTCCATAAATTATTTTAAAGAAGAAATTAATGAAAATAATGTAATGATTTGTAAAGAGTTTAATAACGACAAAACCAAACTGAGTGTGTGCAATTGGGGACGTTGTGAAGTCATAGACCTTCCAAACAATGGAAATTTGTTATCACAACGGAAACTAACTATTGATAAAAGGTTTGACACCACTTGTAACTGATACTGATAGGGCCTGATAGAAGCTGATACTTCACTGGACCATACAGCCTGCGCGCTATCCTACAACGCAATAAGGATAAGATAATTTGTGGTTAGGCGTCCATTATCTGCTTCTATTAGTTATGTTGTTTTGTTAAGCGGTCAAACTGCTTCCTGCCCTTTGCTGTGTGTCAAAAAAATTCGCATCAAGTATTTTATTATACAAACAGCCTGCGACACAACTGCTAACAGCTGCGAATTAGTTAACGTACATTTTTTAGATAAAAAATTAAGCTAAAATTTCGTGTTGTTACCGTTCTTCGGACATTTGCCGTCATTCATGTACAGAGGTGCCAATGCCCACTAACTACTATAGCGCATGCACACCCCTCGCAAAGATCAGCCCCCTCAAAATTTGATTACTTCCCATACTACCCTTCAGTGGCAAAACGATCTTCAACTGCTGTCTTTTATTTTCGCTCTATCGATTTTTTTAGACAAAATATTAAAACGAACAAAATATCAAATTTTATTATTTATCCTATTAAATATTAAATACAAAATTAGTCTAGAACAAAATACTTTTTATTATTTTAAAGTTTTAAAGTTTGAATATAGATATTAATTGCTACCCCTAAGGTAAGTATCATAAATTTACTATAGGCTAATGGGTGTGTTTTAAGTCCTCTCAGTTTGGCTCAGTGGTAAATGGGTGTACAATTTTTTTTAAACGTTTTAATCTCGATGTCTCTAGGGTAAGAAAGTAAATTATTATTTTTATTTACTTACCTCAATATTTCCAATAGTTGTGAAAAGATTTTTTTAACAATATTTATTTCATTACCTTTTAAAATAATTATGATACAAATAAATTTGGTCCATGGTGCATTTAGCGCCATGTGCCCCCCCCCGCCTTAGCACCTCTGCGTGTACGATCGCGTGGACCTCGAACTTGAAACGTCGTGTATTGTTTAAAAGTAAACAAAGGATGGAAATGTCAAATAAACAATAATAATAACATGAATATTCCAATGATTAAGAAGTTTAAAAACAGAATTAAAATTGTAGTTGTGTAAACTTGCGAATTTTCTCTTCCAGGTTACAAGGTGAGCGCTCGAGGCTCAGTTGGAACTATACGCAGGTTCGAATTTATATACTACCTTTGACTTTTCCGTATTACAAAATTGATTATTCACATTAGCGCGCGCGCACACAGACACACACATATATATATATATTTTGTAATTTTTAATTTTTTTGGTGTTTAACATCCGACTATTGTGCACGCTTAGGCTAATGCAGACGATGGGATGATTTATAGCGTATGAAAATGCCAAGCCCTGGCCAACTAATGACATAATATGTCACCTCGGGGTGAAAGCCCAGTACGCTATCAACTAGGCTACTGAAGCGGCTATATATATATATATATATATATATATATATATATATATATATATATATATATATATATATATATATATATATATATATATATATATATATATATATATATATATATATATATATTGCAGGAGGGTGCAGACCAGCTGCACCTATTGATGGTGGCCTAGTTGGTAGCGTACTGGGCTAGTTGGTAGCGTAGAGGACCCGGGTTCGATTTCCGGCCAAGGCTTGGCATTTTCATACGCTATAAATCATCCCATCGTCTGCATTAGCCTAAGTGTGCACAAAAGTCGGACGTTAAACACAAAAAAACCTATTGAGAGAATTTAGACGTCCCTCGCGATACCCGAGTCTAACACACACTTACACTTACAACACTACACTTACGTCTTTAACACTTTACACTCACACTTACATTTAGGTAGGCGATAATAGCCTCAATGTACTTTTCGCCTTAAAATAATATATATATATATATATATATATATATATATATATATATATATATATAAACCCATGACTCTACTGACACAAAGTCCGCTATTTCTTTTCTACTCCTAAAATTATTCTTGTTTTTTTCTCTTGTAACTATTTAACCTCTGCCTGTATTGCCCAACAACCTGAATTATATAAGCTAATAAGTTAATCGTTTTTACGACAACCTCAACTGATTGAAAAGATCTACATTAACGCGAGCGAAGCCGCTGGCAAAAGCTAGTAATATTAAAAAAAGGAATTTCTCTTAGCTCAGTCAGTAACGGGTTGCTCCGCTAGTAATAAGAAATATCTTGTAAGAAGGTCTAAATCAAGTTACTAGTGTAAATATTTAATAGTCTTACTTTGCATAAAGACCTTAAATGACAAAAATCCTAATATTATTCATAAATACAGGTTACCATCCATCGTTCTCCCCAAATTGTTTTACCACTTTAATCTCAAAAACGCAAAGTACTGACGCAGTTAACCAATGTTGACCTTCCCCAAAAGTGTTGAGACTGACAATGCTGCCAATTAATTTATATATTAACCTCCAAACGTCTTTCGTTCCATCATCTGCACACAGGAAGTCTGAGGAGGAGGGAGTACTGTATGTGCCAGAAATTTATCAACTTTTTCGAAACAATGGTGGGAATACTGGATCTATTCATCTATTGATGTCAATTCATACCGCCTACACATATTTTAGGTAGCGCTGTAGTTCGTAGCATAAGAATCATTACACATTTTCTTGTTTGTTGTAGTTCGTAGCATATTCCCAGGCCTGTATTAAATTGTTACATTGTTTCACCTTTTAAATGTTTATTGTTATTTATTACGCAATTTTACACAGCGCGTGTTGTTCACAAGTGCGCAATTGAATCGGTTTCTTCCCGTTCGAATTCACGACATAAATATAACTTTTCAAACCAACAAACTTTAGTATCGCTTCCGTAGCGTTTTAACGTTATGTCTCGGCATTATGACGACTTAGAGGTTTTTTTAGTAATTATATAAAATAACGTGACCAACCGTAACGCGATCATTTAATCTATTAATAAAGAAATTTATTTTTTATAAAAGATGGTAAAAAAAATCTTTGGCGCTTTAAAATAGCAGTTTATTTTTTGTAAAAGATGGTAAAAAATATCGTTAGCGCTTTAAAATAGCAGTTTATTTTTTGTACAAGACGGTAAAAAAAAAAATCGTTGGCGCTTTAAAATAGCAGTTTATTTTTTGTACAAGACGGTAAAAAAAAATCGTTGGCGCTTTAAAATAGCAGTTTATTTTTTGTACAAGACGGTAAAAAAAAATCGTTGGCGCTTTAAAATAGCAGTTTATTTTTTGTACAAGACGGTAAAAAAAAAATCGTTGGCGCTTTAAAATAGCAGTTTATTTTTTGTACAAGACGGTAAAAAAAAAATCGTTGGCGCTTTAAAACAGCAGTTTATTTTTTGCACAAGACGGTAAAAAAAATCGTTGGCGCTTTAAAATAGCAGTTTATTTTTTGTACAAGATGGTAAAAAAAAATCGTTGGCGCTTTAAAACAGCAGTTTATTTTTTGTACAAGATGGTAAAAAAAAATCGTTGGCGCTTTAAAACAGCAGTTTATTTTTTGCACAAGACGGTAAAAAAAATCGTTGGCGCTTTAAAATAGCAGTTTATTTTTTGTAGAAGATGGTAAAAAAAATCGTTGGCGCTTTAAAACAGCAGTTTATTTTTTGCACAAGACTGTAAAAAAATCGTTGGCGCTTTAAAATAGCAGTTTATTTTTTGTACAAGATGGTAAAAAAAATCGTTGGCGCTTTAAAACAGCAGTTTATTTTTTGCACAAGACGGTAAAAAAATCGTTGGCGCTTTAAAATAGCAGTTTATTTGTTGTACAAGATGGTAAAAAAAAAATCGTTGGTGCTTTAAAATAGCAGTTTATTTTTTTAAATTTTACTTTCTTGTTACCGTAAGAGTAAACATACAGAAACTTTGCTCTGAATGACGTAATACGATAGATTTTATTAGAAATACTTAATTTTACTAATCAAATTGCACTTTTTACAAATATATGATACTTTAATACTAGACCCCCTACTATTACAAAACACAACATTTTTGTAATATATTATTTTTTGCTATGGTTTTCAATTTACACACACACACACACACACACACACACACACACACACACACACACACACACACACACACACACACACACACACACACACACACACACACACATACTTACATACATACACACACACACATATATATATATATATATATATATATATATATATATATATATATATATATAGGCTGTGCGGCTGTTTGTTTTAAAAACCAGCCTAAGCTATCTACAGTTTTATTACGCCTATGTCGTGGCTCTGCAGATTAAACAGTACGGCGACTAACAGTAGCGATACTGTTAAACGAAAATTAAACAACCACACATGAATCGAGCTGTGGAAACTTATTATAACCTACCTTGTTGTTAACTCCGTCTTGGCAGTTTTGTTCTGCGAGTAGTTGCTTATCCTCCAGGACCTTTCTCGTTATACCTCCTGTTTTGCCTGTGGTCAGGAATCTTTGCCTGTCAACATTCGGTGCGATGTTCCGTAACAGACACGTTAGCCTAATCCTTAAGTTATAGTCAGATCGGTGTTTGAACCAAGCCTTCCTTTGGTTTAACCTTCCTCAGAAAACTTAGTTCCTAGTTCAGTCCGAGTTATATTTATTTGATTATCTATGAATTTCATTTTATTTAGAAAATTTGTCTCTGGTCGTGTTTCTTGAAAGTATTTATCAAAATAAAAATTGGTTCTGGTCCAATTACTCACTGAATAGGTAAATTATTAACATTAACTCAATTTAATTTGTAAATATAAGCAATTTCGTCTTCTCAAGTTGATATTTATACACATTTTTACCATTTAAATTTTGCTTTATATTTGCAGGTCCCAAGTACAATACTATTTACTTAAAGTTTAATTTTTCAATTATAATTTTTGATAATTGCTATTACTTAAGTTTAGTTAATAGAATGTGTAGCATTTCTTTATTCACTTTTATCACACACTACGTAGATATCATTATTGACCTAATTATAATATGCATTAATGTGATAAACCTTTTCCTTTTTAAACAAACTGTTTATAAATATAGCAATACCTTCTATCATAGTAAGTTATTTTTATTTATAGTTTATATTTATTTATATAAAATAGTTATAGTTGCCTTTTTTTTTTATAGATGATATTTAAAATTTAACTTTGTGAAATGAATTACTTATTTTGGAAAAAGCCTGTTTATGGTTATGTCCTAATTTTAGTATTGAAGTACTCTAAACCTACATTTCAATTATTAATAATCATTTGACTTATTCCTAAACATATCTGATATATGTTAATATAGCGGTGTTTATATAGATTGACATATGGGTTATAAAAGTATTCATATATATTTAAACTTTTAACGTTATTTTTCCTTACAGTTTCTGTACTAAGGAAAACTGAATAGTACCTAAACATTTACTACTTTAAATTGGTACTCTCCTGCCGTCATTATGGAGTCCCTCGTTGTCGGTGACGAGTTGCTGCTTGCAAAAGTCACTAGCGTTGTTTTTCCTTACAGTTTCTGTACTAAGGAAAACTGAATAGTACCTAAACATTTACTACTTTAAATTGGTACTCTCCTGCCATCATTATGGAGTTCCTCGTTGTCGGTGACGAGTTGCTGCTTGCAAAAGTCACTAGCGTTGTTTTTCCTTACAGTTTCTGTACTAAGGAAAACTGAATAGTACCTAAACATTTACTACTTTAAATTGGTACTCTCCTGCCATCATTATGGAGTCCCTCGTTGTCGGTGACGAGTTGCTGCTTGCAAAAAGTCACTAGCGTTGTTTTTCCTTACAGTTTCTGTACTAAGGAAAACTGAATAGTACCTAAACATTTACTACTTTAAATTGGTACTCTCCTGCCATCATTATGGAGTCCCTCGTTGTCGGTGACGAGTTGCTGCTTGCAAAAAGTCACTAGCGTTGTTTTTCCTTACAGTTTCTGTACTAAGGAAAACTGAATAGTACCTAAACATTTACTACTTTAAATTGGTACTCTACTGCCATCATTATGGAGTCCCTCGTTGTCGGTGACGAGTTGCTGCTTGCAAAAGTCACTAGCGTTGTTTTTCCTTACAGTTTCTGTACTAAGGAAAACTGAATAGTACCTAAACATTTACTACTTTAAATTGGTACTCTCCTGCCATCATTATGGAGTCCCTCGTTGTCGGTGACGAGTTGCTGCTTGCAAAAAGTCACTAGCGTTGTTTATCCTTACAGTTTCTGTACTAAGGAAAACTGAATAGTACCTAAACATTTACTACTTTAAATTGGTACTCTCCTGCCATCATTATGGAGTTCCTCGTTGTCGGTGACGAGTTGCTGCTTGCAAAAAGTCACTAGCGTTGTTTATCCTTACAGTTTCTGTACTAAGGAAAACTGAATAGTACCTAAACATTTACTACTTTAAATTGGTACTCTCCTGCCATCATTATGGAGTTCCTCGTTGTCGGTGACGAGTTGCTGCTTGCAAAAAGTCACTAGCGTTGTTTTTCCTTACAGTTTCTGTACTAAGGAAAACTGAATAGTACCTAAACATTTACTACTTTAAATTGGTACTCTCCTGCCATCATTATGGAGTCCCTCGTTGTCGGTGACGAGTTGCTGCTTGCAAAAAGTCACTAGCGTTGTTTTTCCTTACAGTTTCTGTACTAAGGAAAACTGAATAGTACCTAAACATTTACTACTTTAAATTGGTACTCTCCTGCCATCATTATGGAGTCCCTCGTTGTCGGTGACGAGTTGCTGCTTGCAAAAAGTCACTAGCGTTGTTTTTCCTTACAGTTTCTGTACTAAGGAAAACTGAATAGTACCTAAACATTTACTACTTTAAATTGGTACTCTACTGCCATCATTATGGAGTCCCTCGTTGTCGGTGACGAGTTGCTGCTTGCAAAAAGTCACTAGCGTTGTTTTTCCTTACAGTTTCTGTACTAAGGAAAACTGAATAGTACCTAAACATTTACTACTTTAAATTGGTACTCTCCTGCCATCATTATGGAGTCCCTCGTTGTCGGTGACGAGTTGCTGCTTGCAAAAAGTCACTAGCGTTGTTTTTCCTTACAGTTTCTGTACTAAGGAAAACTGAATAGTACCTAAACATTTACTACTTTAAATTGGTACTCTCCTGCCGTCATTATGGAGTCCCTCGTTGTCGGTGACGAGTTGCTGCTTGCAAAAAGTCACTAGCGCTGTATTTCCTTACAGTTTCTGTACTAAGGAAAACTGAATAGTACCTAAACATTTACTACTTTAAATTGGTACTCTCCTGCCGTCATTATGGAGTCCCTCGTTGTCGGTGACGAGTTGCTGCTTGCAAAAAAGTCACTAGCGTTGTTTATCCTTACAGTTTCTGTACTAAGGAAAACTGAATAGTACCTAAACATTTACTACTTTAAATTGGTACTCTCCTGCCGTCATTATGGAGTCCCTCGTTGTCGGTGACGAGTTGCTGCTTGCAAAAAGTCACTAGCGCTGTATTTCCTTACAGTTTCTGTACTAAGGAAAACTGAATAGTACCTAAACATTTACTATTTTAAATTAGTACTCTCCTGCCGTCATTATGGAGTCCCTCGTTGTCGGTGACGAGTTGCTGTTTGCAAAAAGTCACTAGCGCTGTATTTCCTTACAGTTTCTGTACTAAGGAAAACTGAATAGTACCTAAACATTTACTATTTTAAATTGGTACTCTCCTGCCGTCATTATGGAGTCCCTTGTTGTCGGTGACGAGTTGCTGCTTGCAAAAAGTCACTAGCGCTGTATTTCCTTACAGTTTCTGTACTAAGGAAAACTGAATAGTACCTAAACATTTACTATTTTAAATTGGTACTCTCCTGCCGTCATTATGGAGTCCCTTGTTGTCGGTGACGAGTTGCTGCTTGCAAAAAGTCACTAGCGTTGTTTTTCCTTCCAATTCTTGTACTACTTTAAAATGGTATTCTCCTGCCCTCATTCTTGAAACCCTCGTTATATTAATGAATAAAAATGTCTGTGTTTGCGTGTGCGGAGAGTGTTACTAAAACCTCTCAAACCTGCAATTTTAGTCCGATTAGATTAAGATTTGAAAAAAATATTGTTAAAGCTTAGACATATTTGCTTTCTTTAGCTAACTCTGTTTAACGTTTCAAAATAGTGGTCGCTTTTAAGCTTTAGCGTGGTTATGAATATTCCAATAATATTTACTAGCAAACACATATGTGCCAAATGTCATCATTTATGCAGATCTGATAACGTATGAAACTCAAGCAAAGTGTCTGCATTCGCTTTGTATTTTGTTATAATACAAACTAAGCTTATAGCAGTGCATACTTTAACATATAAAGTTGGCGACAAAAATGTCGCCTAGTGACCAAGGTTTGTCGCTCAGTGACAGCAGATAATGCCGGCAAAATTTTTCTTAAACTAAGTGTTAAATAGAAATGCAAAATTTGAAGCAATATTTTGAGTACTGTAGGCATTTTATGTACTACTTTTTTATGACATCGATAAATAATATCGATTTTAAATCCCTAATTTTCATTAAACAATGTATTACTTCATTCAGATAATTAATTTATCGTATATTAAAATAATAATTTCGATCACGGACGAATCATTTCAGTAAATTAATTATATACATTTTTCTTTTTAAAGCACGTCAGACTAACGAAATTCGCTTATATTTTTACATGCTGAGCTAACATTTTTCGCAGAATATCGTGCACGTACCACTTGATTTTAACAGTATGTAAATTTTTTTTGTAAAAAAAATTTAAGAACGCAAACATTATATTGTTTTTTCTGCATGATTTTAAATTGTATTTTTTTGTATTTAAATATACATATTTTACATTTGCATGGATTTTTGTAGAAAATTCTATACATTTTTTAGCACAAATAGAAAAAATATGTTTTCGAATGGATTTTGCTGTGATAATTTGACAAAAAAAGCGTATTTTGAAAATTGTAAAGGAAGGGGATATCTTTACTATGTCGCTAGTAAAATTTTTGTTAAAATATACACTGGCTTACAGTACTTTTTATTTGATTGATCAACCCATTACACTTACGCGTTCTGTGGTATTAATAGAGAAGGAAGAGAGGAAAGAGGAGACGGGGGAGGGGAAGGGAGGGCTCCATGCCTGGTTGGCCAAGGTTGCCACTTCCTCACAACACAGCTGATTATCAATTCAATCGTTCACAGATCCGGAACGACAATACGAATTATTTCCTTCTTTCGTGTTTCATTTTTGAAGTAATTATCCTTGTCTTGCGTATCGCATGCGCTGTACGACAGACCGATAACTCAATGCCTCCAACAGGCCACATGCGCGGCCTAACCTAACCTACATGTTACAGTTAACGCTATCCTGTAACGCTTACTCTTGGGCCGCCGGTACAGCTTCTGTATTTGAGCTTGCAGAATACACCCGTCGCACCCTTATTTCCCTCAGCTATACAGTATCGAATAGCTAAATTCCAGCTTCCAGAATAGATTCGAACTTTGTTCTAAACTCTTCGGATGTTGCGTCAGCTTGTAACTTTATTTTTCAGAATTTTTAAAGATTATAAAGTCGCTATTTTCACACTATTTTATTCTTGGATTCTGCTGGATAACAAACGTGTTCAAACTATTACAAAAATCAACTTTTGAATATATATATATATATATATATATATATATATATATATATATATATATCGTTGTCCGTTGGGGTGACGGATGAGAAATATATTCACGTAACATATGCGACAGTACTGGCGCGCCACTTACGTGATCCAATTATATGCTGAATGGTATCATCGTAAATAATGTTATTATTTATTACAAATTATTTACTATGGAAGACTGTTTAAAAATGTCAGGTAAAAGAATTTACCTGACTGTTAATGAAACTGATGGTTAAAACGATGATGAAATGAGAAATCTCTTCTCTCTCTCTCTCTCTCTCTCTCTCTCTCTCTCTCTCTCTCTCTATATATATATATATATATATATATATATATATATATATATATATATATATATACACACACACACACACACACACACATTGGAATCTAATCTAATCCCATTTCATTTAATTCAAATTTGTTGTTATTACGACATTTTTATTTGGTCCCTTGAATTTCTTATTGAAGCAATATTGAAAAATTCTCAATTCAATTGGAATTCTTTTTAATAATTTGAATAATTTTAGTTCGTATAAATTAAAATGCCGTTTTAAAATATTCACATATCAAAACGCTCAGATAAAGTTAGATATTCGGTCTTGAAAGATAGACTACAGCAGTGCGTTGACCTGGGAAACCCCTGTGTCCAGAGACCAACCCTTATCTTTGTATCGAGGCCGTTAATTTATGCAGACTGCCTACACCCCGTCTTTCTCTTTCCTCCCGATTTTTCTGATCGGCTGTCTGGCACTTCCTGCACAAAATTTGCTGTTAGTCACGTGTATATTCGATTACATATATTACTGTATTTTTCTAAAGTTGTTCTTAATGTTCAATAAAAAAGTAATTGTGTGTAATTCGAAATTTTCGAATGGTATTTTCAGCTTCGAATTAGTATCAGCTCTCTCTCTCTCTCTCTCTCTCTCTCTCTCTCTCTCTCTCTCTCTCTCTCTCTCTCTCTCTCTCTCTCTGTATGTATATATGAATTATATCGAAATTGGGTGTACACACAGAAGAAACATTGTTCCGACGTTTCAAATCCTTTGGTCGTCGTTAGTTTTATTTCAGTATTTTCACATATTTTTAAAGTGTAAACGTTAATGTTTGAAGATCTTAAAGCTGATTATAATAATGAAATAACCGCAGGGGTGTAGACTAGCTGCACCTATTGAGAGGATTTAGACGTCCCTCGCGGTAACCCGAGTCTAACACACACGTACACATAGGCTACAACACTACTCAATTTGATTTTCGTCTTAAAATAACAACAACAAAAAATGTTCCAACGTTTTGTCAAAATCGTATCTGGCATCTTCGAGGTGGTTCTCGCTCCAAGTCTGAAGTCGATTGATTAGATCCAGTGTTATCGACAGTGGTCTTAGTAAGTTTGCACTTAGATTGGGTACAATAGAGGGTAGTACAATAAACAGCAGGTAAACACTGGAAGTCAGAATTAGAGCTCATTTCAAGGTCGTGATGGCCTCTCATAATAGCTCATTTTCAAAATGAAAATCGTTAAAAATTGTTAAGATTAAACCTTAAAAACGAGCTTGATTAGGCCTGTTATAAAAATTAAAAGTTTTAAAAGTATGTTTAAGGTTATTTCTAATAACACTTTACCATTGTACGGCAACAGATAATTACAAATCTCCAACTATTAAATTTCTTTGCTCTACTAGGTTGTGGCGCTATCTTCAATTTTCCTCTTAGATTCCTGACGGACATTTTATCAAAATCGGTTTTACTTTTTAAAGAAACACGTTTTTTATTCAAGCGGTGGTCCGGTTTTAGTTTAGGTTCCAGTTCACTTTTGTTCTTGGAATTTCTCACCAGCAAATAATCGTTTCCCAAATTAGTTGAATAAAAATATTCCATTGTACGTCTAACTAGCGCAGGGAGTCCAATCAATAGATGTGTCGGACTTTCGATTACCATCTGTTCTTTAAGTAGCCCCTAGCGAGGGGGGAATCGCCTGGAGTCACCGTTGTACAATCCCACATTCTAACAAACAATTCCGTATCTCTAATCAATAAACATAAGTGGTCGTACGTCTATACCGCTTCCGGTTCAATTTACATCCGGCGACTTATCTCGTATCCGTTGATTGGTCGAGGCAAAGTCGTACTGGAGTCCGAGAAAAGTAATTATTTTACGGATCAGAAAAGCCAACCAATTTGCCACCTGACTTCACTGCGCTGCGGGCTCGGTTTAACTCTATTACGAGAGTCGGGCCTGATGTCTAAGTAAACGCAGTGAGGTACTGTTTCTGAATTTATTAGGGGTGGGGTGGGGGGGATTCTAATCGAATGTCTCATTTGGGCGAACCGCCGATGTAGGTAGGTCTGTGTTGATTTTACTGCTGATAGTCAAATTTTTTAGGATTGAACGAAGAAAAATTCTTATAATCGATGCTGGCATCTGCTTCAATGACGTCATTCAACCGGATTTCCCAAAACTATCAATATGGCGAAGCAAAACGATACTTTCTTAACTTTTTTTCTAAAATATGATTTTATAATAATCAGCGTTCCTTACAAATTTACATTTTACATTTTCTTGTTACATAAAAAATACGGAAACATACCTTGACCGTTATATTCATTGTTGTACTTTCAATAAAATTTGACAAAAAAAGAGAAATAATTTATACATATTTTAACGCTAATTAAAATAATAAAATCAGATTTTCAAAAAAAAAAAAATTAAAAAATTACATAAAAATATGATATCTTTAGGTTTGTAGTGTGTCAAAACCGTAGAGATTTCGGCACTGAAAACGAACTTGCTGAACTAATACCCAAATCTCGATTAACAAATTTCCTAAATATTTCGCAGGCTATAGTGAGAATGGAATACAAAATATTTCTCATAATAATATTTGAAAACGTAAATAATACGAGTGAAACTGGACTTTGTTCTCTGTGTTGTCTATACTATTATATGAAAACATTGACGATTGAAGGTGAAAACCAGTTGTAGAAATGACGGTTGAAGTAAGAAGTGGCGGGGGGGGGGGCGGGTACCAGCTGTTACCGATCGGCCTTAAGACTTCAAACTGTAACGACAGGTGTTTGTGCGTCTCACCTGTTTAATAATCAATTAACTGATCGTTTGATGGTATACTCGTTCCAAGCGACAAGTCAATGTATTTGCTTAAATTGTAAAGGAAATATAGTCCTTCCTGAAAGTTAGGTTACTGGTGATTATTCCTGCAGGCCTACTTAGTCTAGTCAATAAAGGAATGTCGCGTACTTTTAAGGTGTTGACTTTCTCACTATATGTATATATATATATATATATATATATATATATATGTGTGTGTGTGTGTGTGTGTGTGTTACGCGCGCTCGCATGTGTAATTTTATAGATCGTCGAAAATACGCGTATTTCTGTGATCCGTCACCCTAACGATCTCGAGAATGACGATTAATCGAGACTCTACTGTATATATAATGCTCCGATGTATAAATAAAGTACACACAAACATACATACATACACACACACACACACACACAAATATATATAATTTGTAATAATAAATAATAATAATAATAATAACCTTCTAGACAAAACAAAATACTGTAACTGTACACAAACTATTTTATAACAGAAGGTATTGCAGCTGACACTATTTGTTACCATAAGCAAACATTGATAATCGAAAATTAAACGATCCTATCATGTAGTGGAATGAGACAGAAACACTTCAGATAGTTTCAACAAACTCTGAAAGAACGCATGAATTTTTCTATTGATTTACGATAATACCAATGAGCGTATAAGTCGTTCTCGTGAAAGTCACGTGAGTACTTAGTGGCGCACAGTGCTCTCGCATATGTGACGTTAGTATTTAGTGGCGCGCGGTACTCTCACTTATGTCAAGTGAGTATTTGTCAAAATTTTAAGTAAGGATAATGTACTGTATTGAAGACAGATACATGTACAACTTGTATAATACATATTTAGGGTTAAATAAAAAAAATAACAGTTTTACTACATTTTTAAAATAATAACAATAAAACAATTTGTGTTATAAAGTATAGTATGTAATTTTTATTGATCGCTGAAAATAATTATGGTATATTTATTTCCGCTACACTGAGGGTCCCGAAAATATGATTAATCGAGACTGCACTGTGTATATAAAGTTCCGATATGTAAATCAAGTCCCGAACCCACGAGTTTCAGGTACACAGTTTAGCGATTCACAGATTAACCTGTGTCTAACCACGTCGATCACCAGTCACATGGAGGCCATTTTATATCTTAAAACAATAACTCTACCGTTTCAAGTTAGTTTAAAAATTCCGATTTCACTATGTAATCTTCATAAATTATCGTTTTGAATTTTCACATTTAATTGAAAATAGGAAAATCAATCTTATTGCTGTCATGGTTCAATTTTTTATTGTCAGTGTAATTTAAAATGCCTCTGCATATTTTTATGTTGTTTATGCTTTCATGATTGACTTAAGGTTGACATTTGGCACTATCATTTCTCACTCCCTCCCCTCCTCTCTCTCTCTCTCTCTCTCTCTCTCTCTCTCTATATATATATATATATATATATATATATATATATATATATATATATATATATACTGAAAGTAAGTACGTTTGTCCGGAATAGAAATTTGTATTACCACTCTATACTTGTGTACGGGGCTAAGCTTTCTTGCAATATCTTCAATCACATTAATTATTGAATGCAGCAGTATAAGCAGGCCTGCGGAACCTTACAGTGTCCTTAAAATCTGCCTGAGTTATCATGTTATAGCTCGATCTGCGATATTTATAGGTTCGATAATATATTGTTTTTTTCGATTCAACATAACCTCAACATTTTGTAGTGTTCGATACAAACCAATGCGAAGCATAAAATATTATTTACGTGATACGCACCGTTTCCAGCAGAAGCCGAGGTAGGAAGCAGTGAAGTTCACGAAGCTCGTCAGTTCATCAGGAAAGGAATGTTTCGCGAATATACGCGTAGGTCCGTAGGCTTCAAGCTCAAGAGCGGTGTAATATGTTGTGTAATTGATAGAGCATTAATGGTTTCGACCGTCTTGCCTTAACTGATCATTACCGGTCAATAAAAAGCATTAACAATCTTTGCTAGTCATTAGCATTAGTGCGGGTAAGATTCATCTTCCAATAATTATCGACCATAAAAATCATTAGTGTCCTATACAGTCGGCACAAAAAGTGAAGCCGCTTCGAGTCACTAGGTGCCGCCCCGAGCTCGTAACATTGTTTCGGTGCCGATTTATTAATTAGACATTTTTGATTCGAATGTGAAATTCCTTTTATGAAGTCAATAAAGTCCGACTGTCGGTGTTTTCGATCGTAGTAAAAATCATAGACGTGGACTTGTTAGGTTTTTATAGATTGCTGACCCTAAGGCAACTAAATTGTGTGTCTTATCTGTTTGGAAGTCGATTTTGTGTCTGTCTAATATTTTCTTTGTGTATCTATTGTCTTATGTATGTCGATTTATATATCTGGGTGTTTCTTTAGATATTTTTTGTCTATCTGGTTGTTTCATTCTGTTTATCTAGGTAAGATGTGTTTAGATATAGGCCTATTTTTTATTTCTATGTTTAACAGTCGTTTAGAATGTTTACTTGCGTGTTTTGTCTGCATGTTTCTTAGATGTATTGCTTTTGTGTGTATGTGTGTGTTGTCTGTGTGTATCTAAGTGTTTTAGTGTTTTATTTGTGTTATGATTTCCCACACTCACATATATGTCTAGATCCAGGCCTACGTTTATTTCTGTGTTTAACAGTAGTTTTGAATGTTTACTTGCGTGTTTTGTCTGCATGTTTCTTTAGAAGTTGTGTCTGGACGTGTGTGTTGTCTTTGTCTGTGTACCTAACTGTTTTAGTAATTTTTCACACTCACGTATATGTCTAGATCCAGGCCTATGTTTATTTCTGTGTTTAACAGTCGTTTTGAATGTTTACTTGCGTGTTTTGTCTGCATGTTTCTTTAAAAGTTGTGTCTGTATGTGTGTGTTGTCTTTGTGTATCTAACCGTTTTAGTAATTTTCCACACTCACATATATGTCTAGATCCAGGCTTATGTTTATTTCTTTGTTTAACAGTAGTTTTGAATGTTTACTTGCGTGTTTTGTCTGCATGTTTCTTTAGATGTTTTGTTTTAGTGTCTGTATGTGTGTGTTGTCTGTGTCTCTGTATATAAATGTTTTAATGTTTTATATGTGTTGTAATCTCCTACACTCTCTCTTTCGCGCGCGCACATGACTTCTTAGGATATTGTAGTGCACTTAAGAACTACAATAGTCTTAATTGTGCACTAAAGACTGACAATTAGTAGTAGATTAAATCTACTAGTTTAGGTTAGGGACCGAAACGGGTAAGAAAGTTTCTGCAGGGTTCATTCATTGAACAAATTAAGGATTTTACCATTGAATGTATGATTGTTTCTTGTAAAATATTCGATTATGCCTTACTTTATAGTATGTGACACTGTAGTTAATAACAAGACCGTTGAACTTGCTAATAGGCTAAGTGCGCATAAATTTATTTGCGTTCGATTTTTGTTTAATTTGAATCGTGATGATCACGTTAGCTCTTATTACAAGCAATTAAATATTTTAAAATTAAATGATTTTCGGTTTGGTCATATTTTAACTGCGTTACACGGTATTCTTCCAACTGGAATGCCGACTTACTTGGCAAATACATTTTTGCCTCAGACGTAAGAAATAAGGGTACAAAAAGGGGTCAAAAATCTATTACAGCTAAACTCAGAACATAAATGTGCAATAAATCTTTTACGGTATCGGCGTGATGTTTGTGCAACTCTTTACCGGATTATCTAAAGTCGATTGATGTCAGAACTCTCTTTTCGAATTCTCTTAAAAAATATTATATTAGGTGGTATGGACTGATCTCTGTTCGGGGAGTGTAAATGGAGGCAGGTTTATAAATATTTTTTATAAAGCTCACTGTATAAATGTGTACTGAAGAAAAAGCTTACTTTCTTTTCTTATAATTTTTTTATATTATTTTATAGGTACAAGGTTTAAAAATTAAAATCATACTTTTAGCTATGTAAGTGTGTTTTATTTATCTTATTTATTGAATTTCATATTTTTAGTTGTGTGACAATTGTAACTTATTATATTTAATTAGTAAAATACTTTTTCGTTCATTTAAAAATATTATTATTACTTTATTTACACTTTTTCAATTTTTGTTACATTATGATATAACATATTCTATTTAATGAGTAGGTTATAGTTTTTTTATTTTTAATTATTTATCATAATTATAAAATAGTTCAATTTGTTAATTAATTTATGTTTGTACTTTAATATGTTATGAGGTTGTTATGAGTGGAAGAGAGAACGTAATGGTCCCAACTTCGCCTCATATAAAAGCACTTATTAATTCCTTCATTAATCCCCCCCTCTCTCTCTCTTTCTCTCTAGCCGCCTCGGTGGCATAGTGGATAGCGTACTAGGCTTTCACCCCGAGGACCCGGGTTCGATTCCCGGTGAGGGCTTGGCATTTTCATACGCTGTAAATCATCCCATCGTCTGCATTAGCCCAAGTGTGCACAATAGTCGGACGTTAAACACAAAAAAAAAAAAAATCTCTCTCTGAGTGTATTGTTTATGTTCAATTTATTTTTTTCTGTCTTATCATGTTGGATTTTGTCTGGTGGTTCTTTTATAAAAACTAATCAAGTAAAAAAATGTGGTTGATGGAAAAAGAAAACATAGAACATTTAAATTTTATTTTTTTTAAATTCCAGTTTTTAAAAGGTAAGTCGGAAATACACATAACATACTTACAGTAGTGTGTTTTAAGCAAAAAACTGTAACAAATATATTTAAAAAAATATGTTTAAAATTATGAGATTAAATGCTAACTAAAAATCGGTGATAAAAAACATGGAGAGTTTAAAAAATAAATTTGTTTTAAATTAAAACTGCAGAAAACCAAAACATTACTGTTCTTTTAAAAGTATGGAAATATATATATTTGAAAATAGACACTGTAATTACTACAATTAGACACATTAGGCACTACAATTAGGCACATTTTTCAAATACAACAATGGGTGACCATTTTTCTTAAACATCTTATTATATTTGTTCTAAAAGATCATGTTCGTTTCGATAAATCATTCCATCTAATAAATCATTTTAAAATTGAAATATGGAAATAGAATTTTTTTGGATATTTAAACACCATTAAAGAATTAGTATGTGTGTGCGCATGCGTGCGTGTGCGCGCGTGAGCATGTGTATGTGTGTTTAAGCATGGGAACCAGTCGCACCGAGGTTACATTAATGCTTGTTTGTTAGACTTTTAATGCTAACATAAATCGCGCAATCAATTTCTTGTTTACGTTCTTACCCCTCCCCTAATGTCCCCAGTGCTGCGTGTTTAATCCATTTCATGGCGATTGGTAGAGGCAATAAGGATAAATCAAGTACAAGTCAGTTTTGACAAAGTCTCTTCCTCTTCGGTCTTCGGTCTGCCAAAGAATAAAACTGTATCACAGCGTGACCACTGTTTCTGATGGTTTTTAAGTTTTCCAGAAAGTAGTCTGCTCGTTTTTCTGAGTCTAAAAAAGAAAGACAAATTCTTTAAAATTGCTAGCTTGATACATGTGCGCGCACCTCTCTCTCTCTCTCTCTCTCTCTCTCTCTCTCTCTCTCTCTCTCTCTCTCTCTCTCTTTGTGTGTGTCCTTTACATTTGTACAGTGAAACTATAAAAATTGCTTTGGATTATTTGGCTGTTTTGATTTTAACAATTTATGTATCTGATAAAGAAGGATCAGGTTGAAGGAGAAGATAACTGTTTGGATGACAACCAAGACGTAAGATACAGTATCAGTGTTAATTGAACAAAGGTCATCTGTGTTAATTAGGCTTGTTTTAATGATGCGGTGTCAGTATAAGCAAGGAGTAAGGAGCAAGAAACAAGAAGCAAGGAAGGCGAGAATTAGGACTACTAACAGGCTTTTCATTTCTAGTGATATAAGTTTAAAAAAATAGTGAAAAAACAATTCCATGTTAAATTCATTTTATATAAAAAGGTTTAACTTTCAAACATAAAACAGATATTTAAAAATCGATTTCACCAGTGGATGTTTCGCAAACTTTTACATGAAAAGATGTATTTTAAAGAGACTGTGCACTCCTTACTGTACTAAATGGAATATATATATATATATTCCACACAATATATATATATATATATATATATATATATATATATATATATATATATATATTGTGTACTATACGAAGTCAATGCACTCTTTACTGTACTACGTGGAACTATATACTATACATACAATATATTTAGTCTGCTATAGAGAGACTATATAATTCTTACTATAGTTAGTGAAGTTTATATACTAATTTTTTGTACTATAAGGAGTCTATACACGTTTTACTGTCTATATTTTATATACTGTATTATTAGAGGATGAAATTCTTTTTGCTGTACTAAGTGGAGATTATATTTTATTTACCGTTCTATAAGTAGAACAAACACTGCTTACTGTATAAAGTGTAAACTCTACTATTTACAGTATTATATATACTGTGTTCAGACTATAGGCCTTTACACTATACCTTAACTGTGAACTGTAATATGTGCAGCTCTGAGAAGGTGGAAGTAAATAAATAAAAAAATAGCCTATCATAGACGCCTCGAAGAAGTAATAAACGAATAAAACGAAGCAGGAATAAGTAAAGAAAAGACAGACGTGACGGATCGTATAAAAAGGCCTACGAAGCACGAACGTGTTTACATATGAATAGTAAAACCATTTCCAGTCTCCAGTCTCCTATCTCCTGTATCCTGTATCCTGCCTCCATCCTTGATAGAACTGAGAACCTCTCCACTCTAGGTGTTTTATTTTGCAGGTATGTGTGCGACTTTGCATATTCCTTTCGTAAAAAAAAATCAGCAATTCAAATCTGGTAGAGTTGCAGAGAGGAAGGGAAGAACAAGGGATGATGGACAGAATTACTGTCAATATGTTTACTTTGGGATATTTATATCTTTTATATTGGCAACAATGCAGACAGTTTAAGTAATCGGTTATGAAGGAAGAACGATCAGAATCAAACTTATATATTTGAATATGGTATAATGATCTGAATTCTTCTCTGAAATGCTGTTCAAATGGTGTTCCATTAGGACATGTGATCAGAGTAAAACCGCTAGCGTGTAACCGGTGAACGTAGCAGAGCAAAATGTAATAAAAAGATAAAAAACTCTTGTTTTAAAAACGACAGTTACAATAAAAAAAATACAAATTTCATTTTTTTAGATTTAGAATTTCCTGACACACACACACACGCACGCACACACACCACACACACACACACACACACACACACACACATATATATATATATATATATATATATATATATATATATATATATATATATATATATATATATATATATATATATATACAATACATACGTATGCGCGCACGCGTGCGTGTGTGTGATTGCGCGTGGGAGATGAAAAATTGAAAGATATTTGCAAACGATAACATGCATCTGTTTCTCTTAAATATTTTATCGGAAAATATATGCTTTACATAAAATATATAAAATTTGATTATTAAATAATTAAACGCAATAATATTAATATAATCTAATGATGAATTACAAATGTAAAAGTGGCACGCAGCTGTCTTGCTGATGTGATAGAAGCGAATTACCGAATATTTTCTTACGCTTTTTTAAAAATTGATTTCACCATAAAATTTGCATTGTTTACAATTTTAATGTTAAATTGAAAACACTAAGTATTAAAAAAAAAGTTTTCGGGAGTACCTTTTTTGCGTCATTATTTTTTTAAAGACAATGCAAAATGTAATTAAAGTTTTACACAAATTCATTAGTATCATTATTATTGTGTTATTTTAAAATAAATTTATTTATGTATATCTATTATTATTTGATGTTACTGGATAAATACAAAAATGAGGAGGACATCGGTCAGCGATATCTCTGGAACTTAGGCTTAACCCCGCTCCTTGCGTCTCCTTTTCCTTATCTGCAAATTATAATTGGCAATATCAGAAGTTGTTAATTAATATTTTAAGATTATGCGATATCGTCAGTAGGCCTAAGCTAACATTCATTGTGTCTGGCTTTATCACTTATTCACAACCAAATATTTCACAGTATTTTAGAAGAATTTAATTATTTTTGGCAATAAGTCATTTTTATCGTAATTTGCTAGCTTCTTGCTAGAACTTGAACTGTAATTCTTTATATATGAAAAAATTCAGCGAACCAATTTTTAACGTTATTTAAATTTCCATCATATAGCTTCCGAACCTAGTATTTTTGGGAAATTGAAAAAGTGTAATTTTTTGCAACAACTAATTGTAAATTTCCATGAAAAATAAGCTATTAAAGCCTCCATTATTTTAAAACCGGGAACCAACACCTTTACATAAACGCCTTCCGGACTTGTAGATCACTTTTTGTGGAATTTATTATATATATATATATATATATATATATATATATATATATATATATATATATTATCAGGCCTTCCCTATATATATGTATATATATATATATATATATATATATATATATATATATATATATAACTCTGTGTGTGTGTTTGTATTTGTGTGTGTGTGTGTGTGTGTGTGTGTGTGTGTGTGTGTGTTGTGCTCAGGTGCACGCGCGCGCGTGTGTTTGTGTGTTTTAGCAATATAACGTAACGTTCCGGTTGGTTGAAATGTGTACATAAATCGATTTTGTTGTTTAAGTTCGATCAACTTTGTTAAATAGCAGAATCTGATTTCAGCACCGTAATCAAAGTTAAAGTCTGTGTAAATTTGCATTTACAAAATTTTAAGTTCGATTGAAATTATGAACATAAAATTGATCGAGCGGCGATCAGTGTTCTTATTCATATTTTCAAAATAACATTAAATTTCTAAACGCTAACTTCCGCAGATTTGACTGACCATTGTGGGGGTAAAATTATATTTACATATGAAAGTAATATAAAAAAAGTAATTTTAGAAATTTGGTTTCATCAAATCAGCGAGAGAATGGCGTGTTAAGTATATCTACAGTAAACCATCTTAAGTTTAAATTCCCTAACAAATAAATGTTAGACGTTATATATGGAGCGTTGTTAACAAGTCTAGCTTTAATTTCTCACCTATTTTATACGTTTAAGATAAAAGCTTAAGAGTCCTGTAGGCCATATTGAATCTGTCTCCTGTGAGGCTAGTGTTAATTAAAGATACGTATTACTCCTGTTTTCCACACACAAAACCTTAAAATGAAATATCAAACAACATTTTTTTAACAAATAGCGACATAATCTATACCGTTAATTAACATCAGCCTCATAGAGAGTGATTCAATATGGCCGACAGGTTCTACAGACCGTTAAACAGACCGATGTAAGTCGAAGCCAAAGTGAGTGATACTTTTTATTTATTTACTAGCTGAAATACTCGAGTTATTTTTTAAAAGTTTATTTTGTCTGTAAATCCTTTTTGTTTATAAGATATATTCTAATTTGTACGATTGTCTGCTATATTGTAGCAATACTGTTAAGTGACATTTTTGTCAACTTCCACTGTGAGTATTCGAAAACCGAGAAGTACAAATTATGTTAATACTTGGTAGAAGATTATACACATTACGAAAGGGGGCGATTCGTATTTCACGTTTAGGCTTCTGAAAATATCTTTGGTCGTTGGATGTTGGATGTTGGATGTTGGATGTCGGGTGTAGTAAACGCAAACCAGATGGTAATTATAGAATTCGATGCATTAATTAATAACACAAAGAAGGGGACTACCTGTTCTGTAAGAGGGGACTAAGAGGTTGTGTCGTTCGTCGAAGACAGCCTCTATTATTGATAGACCATTTCCGTTCTTTGAACAGAATAGGGCAGAGTTATTCAAATGGCTTGAGAATAAGCACAGGTAGGAGTCGGAGAAAAGGGGATCCTTTTTTCCTTTAGGTTCTGCGGTTCCAGCATTGTAGTTCTCGTCGTCAAAGGATTATTTATATAACATGGTCTGATCGATAATAATGCACACTGGCGTAGGACGTGTGAGTATTTGTATGGGAGTTTCTCCGTTACTTTCGACATCTTGAATTCCAACAATTGAGAGCAATTGGTCGGTGATTACTCTTTTCCGTTCGAATTTACGCCGGCTGGTCACAAAAGATGTATCCGCGTTAGGGTTTATCTGTTCTGCATACGTGTATGCGTGCGTTTATGCGCAGGGGTTAATCTGTTAAACAGGATCTCTTCAAAATCTTTGTCGCTGACGTAATGAAAGCGAAATTACAATGATAATTAAATTTACACTTTATAAATATCAAACTCTACCCACTCTCTACACAAGCGTTTCAAATTTTAAACTATACACAAAATTAAGCTGACCGCCATGAAATTGATTTTCATATATTGTTGACGGAATTCGAAAATATAAAATGTTGATTTACGTGATTGTTAACGCTGATTACAAATGTGAAAGAAGTGTTAGATAAAAAAGTCATGATTTTTTTAAAGATTAAATGACTACCTGCCATTTTGATTTTACACGGTATTCAACTTGACTAATCTATTGCATAAAACACTTTGGTTATGGAATTTATATAGCTAATGCAAAAACAAAACCGTTTTTTCTAAGTTCACAATTTATAAAGTATTAATTTTATAAAGCGTTTTTGTTAACCTCAGCGGCATTTACAATAAACTACATAAAATTGCATATAGTGAGAAATTTATGTAGTTTTTTTAATTACGATAATTTTGTTCTAAATGTAGGACATCTCAAATAGTTTTTAAATTTTTAATTACAATATTTTTTTTGATTTTAAAAATTTATACGTTTCTTATTTTACCAGCGAGTACATTTCTAAATACTTAAAAACAAAGTTCTACATTTAGGTTTTTCCTTCAGTATCATAGTTAAAAGGAAAATATAATCAGCGAAAAACATTTATTACGATAAAACTTCGAAATAAAAATGTAGTAAAAGAATTAAATTTCGAAATAAAAGAAAAAAAATTGACAAAGATTTCGAAGAGTTGGCAGCAGTGAAACTTTGAATAAAATAAACAAAGTGGAAAGACAGACATCAGACATCGGCATGACAGCGACAGTCGAGCCCAGCTGAAGCATTCCCATCAACATCCAACTGTCATTTCCTCAGACAGTTCTTAAAACTACCCGAGTCCATTAAAATCAATATGATAGCGCTCGACTGATTGAAGCAAAAACGTCCAAGTGGCAGTAAAAAGTACAATTTTCAAGTGTATTAGTATAGGCTTTTAATGGTAATTTGTTGAATTGAAGTTCGTGACACCCGACTGCGTCTGTGATTTCTGTCCTAACAGTTATTAGACCGAATCAACAGCCATGGGCGGGAACAACACAGCAAATGACAAAATAATGAAACCCAATCGCAATGACTATGTCTTTTTCGTCGCCACCAGCGGTCATTGAATTTTCAGTTCAGTTTAGACATTCTGGGATGGAATCTTTTGTCGTGGCTTTCCTTCCCTGACAAACAATTTGTCACAAGCGTTTGCTTGGATTCTTTAATACCAAATTAATTTGTTGATATTTTTAGTATATATTGTTTTTAAGTAGGTCAGAATGTTCAGTTCACTTAATACATTCCGGAACGGATTTTTGTTCCTAGTTTCCCTTTCCTGCCAAAAAGTTTATCACAGTTAGGCTAAAGTGTTCACTTAAGACATTCTGGTATGGAATCTTTTATTATAGTTACTGACAAAATAACCTTTTATGCGTAATAAATTTATGAATATTAGTAAATGGGTGTGAAATGATATTAAATAGGTCAACATGTTCAGCTTATATATTGTGAGCAAAAATATTTTCGTGGTTTTACCTTTACTGCCAGAAGCTTTGCCATAATGCTAAAGCTTTCAATAATAAAAAAAATAATTTTTTTGTACATTAAAAGATAGTGAACAAATGTTTCTATGCGTATTTAAAATATTACAGGCACACTTTAACAATAAATTGAAATTTGTTCATTCTGTAATTCAGTGAGTAGAAAATATTTAAAAATTAGTATCACTGGATTTTTTGTTCACAAGATAAATGCGAACAGCTTCAGTATGTGTATTGAATTTACTTATAAACTCACCGACATAAACAGTTTTGCATTTTCTGACATGTTGAAATATGAAACAGTCGATATACCAACTCATCTTACATTCGTGTAAACTTAAAAACTACGAGAACGCTGTTTCTTTGACAGTCCTGACAATAAGGATTGGCTTTACCGAACAAGGAACGTTAATTCCATTAATGAGGTATAAAACTGACCACGCTTGTCGGTTCGTGCGGTTTTTTTAAATCTAATCTGCTTAAACAAAAAGACATGTTACAAATTTTAAGCCCAGTCCTTTTATGCCCTTATGTAAGCTACTTGTAAACTATAGGCCTATCTTTACGTTGTTTACTCTCGTTTCTAGTGCTTGTGCTGAACCAAGTTTAATTTTTCTCGTGAAATTTACTTTTATGACACCACACATAAGTCCTAGTGCTTAAGCAGTAACCACAGAAAGTATCAAAACTTAATTTCAATATGATTGCCTATCTATAATAGTTTTTTAAAATATTTTTCTGAATCCCACGAAACAAGAGGTTTAATCAAGGATTATTCTCGAGTTGAACCCACCAAAACTGGATCGATTTTGATTTAACTGCTGGAATCATGTCGATTTATTTTGTATAAATATTCTTAATGCAAACAAAATTTACTGATTATTTTACGTCTCAAAATTTCCTGTTTTAGGACTACATACAATGTGGAAAATCTAGAGGAAATTTAAGAAAAGTAATTTCTCAAAATCTGCTAAGACAATAATTAATTTTTCGGTAAATTATAGGTCTAAATTTTAATGTAGTACGTACACAACAAAAATATTACTAAATGTATTGTATTAATGTTCATACACTGATTCAAGTGAGCGTAGCAAATGAAAATAAAAGAAATCGGAAAAAGGCAAAAATAATTTACTTTTTGTTTCGCTTTTGTCCGCTTCGTCTGATTGGCTTTGCTTTCCGTTTTACTCAAAAAGAGTAAATTTATATTATTTTAAAATTTGCAATACTGACTTAATATCACTGACTGATTAATGGAATTTTGTGGTTGGTTGCGATTCAATTTAAGAGGACTGTCTAGATGATGACAATTTTTGAAATAATACCTTCAAAAACTAGCACTATTTGCGACTTAAAACGCATATAAAATAAGTGTACAAATTTACTTCATGTTATACAACAAAATTCACTTAATTTTCATAAATTCCTAATTTTTAAAACTTTTGCAAAACTGCTCCATTTACATAACTTCCCTCTTCTCAGTATGCATATCTATAATTTTATAAATATGGCTACAGTTACTCCAGTTGCTTTACCCTTACCTGTAACGCTGATACCTCGTCCTCACTAGTTTAAGCAAGTCCAGTTAAGCGCCATAACAGTATTGCAACCAATTTTTGATCAATATTAGAGTCGACAAAGACCTTCATTCCGTTGCACTTAACGCAGGAAGAGAAGAGAGAACCATCTTAAAATATCTAACTGACCAACACCGTTCTCACCCACATTATAAGCATTTCAAAGTGCACAAACTTACATATGTTCATACGGACAAAAATTTATGTACATACAAAGTTGAGATCGGGATAATGTGACGGGTTTCGGACCCTTCAGAGGCCTCAGAAGTCCCTTTGACTCTTTTTCTCGAAGTTGCGATACTTTCACTTTAAGGAAGTCAAATAGGATCTTTTACATTTTTTTATTTTATTACTTTTGCCACCCCTTCGCCCACCTTTAATCCATCCTTACTTAATATATGACTAAGTTTGAGAAAATTTTGTTAAACCGATTTATAAATGTTAGACCGATTTCCGGTTTTGCTTCTGAATCAGATCTTACAATTTTTCGTTTAACTTTCTGTTTGTTTTAAGGGCAAATCTTACAATGTAATTAAAACCCACTTCTCCACTTCTTACAGCTCTGACATTTCTCAGACATGCGTGTATTCGCTGACAGTATGCCACTGTGTTAACTGCTCCAAGAACTGCTTCACCAGCCACTCCAAAAGCACTATTCCATTAATCATTAATCTATCAGTAAGACTATAACAACGAGTACAATACACCGGCTCAAAAATAGAGCGAAAATGCAATTTTCAGACATAAAACTTATACAATAATTATTTACCATACAGATGTGCGTTTAGAACGGGATTTTGACATGTGCGGATAGAACTTACTTGATTTCATGTTGAACTCCTTAACACGCATGTTCTTGTAGCCATGTTAAATTAGCGATATAAAATTAACCTAAATATCATTATACAAAACGGCAGGATTAACAGAATTTACGAAACTAAAAAAATAGAAAATAAATATATAAGTAACTTATATTTTTAGTAATTTAATGAAATAAAAAGTGAAAAATAAAATTTCTCCAAATGACTATAGTAGGATTCCCGGAGGTATAGCCCAAATTTAGGCACACAGCGGTCTCGCTGACATGATGGAAGCTATATACGTGCACGCAGCTATGTAACGTGCACGCAGCTATGATGGAGACGCACACAGCTTCTTGCTGACGTGATGGAAGCGAAATGTTTTGCGCGTGTTGACTCATGACCCGTTATGTTATCACGGTACTCGCCCGGTCCGTCGTTGCTGACGTCGTCTGTGCGTGCCGCCATTAATTAATTGAATAAATAAATGTATACCAGAAAAAAAAGTTGCGCGTTTCTGGCGGGGCTCGAACCGGGGACGTTGCGCGTGTGAGGCGCATGCTATAACCACTGTACCACGGGAGCGTCTTGGGAAATTAGTGCGATTCGAGATATACGAAACGTAACGATTCGGCTCGGGTATGCGAATCGCCATCGTGGTACGTGCCTGGGGTCTGTGGATAGCGCGTTATATAAACATATAAAGTAAGTTTATCTATGGCCGCCGCCGCCTCCATCGTGACCCGGGGCCTGTGGATAGCGCGTTATATAAACAGTACTTCATTCTATGACCTCTCTCTCTCTCTCTCTCTCTCTCTCTCTCTAGCCGCCGCCATCGTGGTACGTGCCCGGGGCCTGTGGATAGCGCTTTATATAAACATATAAAGTAAGTTTATCTATGGCCGCCGCCATCGTGGCCCGGGGCCTGTGGATAGCGCGTTATATAAACATATAAAGTAAGTTTATCTATGGCCGCCGCCATCGTGTTACGTGCCCGGGGCCTGGGGATAGCGCGTTATATAAACATATAAAGTAAGTCTATCTATGGCCGCCGCCATCGTGGCCCGGGGCCTGCGGATAGCGCGTTATATAAACATATAAAGTACTTCATTCTATGACCTCTCTCTCTCTAGCCGCCGCCATCGTGGCCCGGGGCCTGCGGATAGCGCGAAACATATAAAGTAAGTCTATCTATGGCCGCCGCCATCGTGTTACGTGCCCGGGGCCTGGGGATAGCGCGTTATATAAACATATAAAGTAAGTCTATCTATGGCCGCCGCCATCGTGGCCCGGGGCCTGCGGATAGCGCGTTATATAAACATATAAAGTACTTCATTCTATGACCTCTCTCTCTCTCTCTAGCCGCCGCCATCGTGGCCCGGGGCCTGCGGATAGCGCGTTATATAAACATATAAAGTAAGTCTATCTATGGCCGCCGCCATCGTGGCCCGGGGCCTGTGGATAGCGCGTCATATAAACATATAAAGTACTTCATTCTATGACCTCTCTCTCTCTCTCTCTAGCCGCCGCCATCGTGGCCCGGGGCCTGCGGATAGCGCGTTATATAAACATATAAAGTAAGTTCATCTATGGCCGCCGCCATCGTGGCCCGGGGCCTGTGGATAGCGCGTCATATAAACATATAAAGTACTTCATTCTATGACCTCTCTCTCTCTCTCTAGCCGCCGCCATCGTGGCCGGGGCCTGCGGATAGCGCGTTATATAAACAGTCATTCTATGACCCCTCTCTCTCTCTCTCTCTCTCTCTCTCTCTCTCTCTCTCTCTCTCTCTCTCTCTCTAGCCGCCGCCATCGTGGCCCGGGGCCTGGGGATAGCGCGTTATATAAACATATAAAGTAAGTTTATCTATGGCCTCCGCCATCGTGGCCCGGGGCCTGTGGATGGCGCGTTATATAAACATATAAAGTACTTCATTCTATGACCTCTCTCTCTCTCTCTCTCTAGCCGCCGCCATCGTGGCCCTGGACCTGCGGATAGCGCGTTATATAAACATATAAAGTAAGTCTATCTATGACCTCTCTCTCTCTCTCTCTCTCTCTCTCTCTCTCTCTCTCTCTCTCTTATAAAAGGATAGTGTTTAATATTATACGTTAACTTTTACAAAGTTATTAATTAATATGCTACTTTGGCCACAGTGAAAAAAATATTTACTCGAAAACCATGATGACTGATCTCTCGTCTTACGTGAAAAATAAGGAAAAAGAAACAAAGATGTAAACATAAAATTGTATTTGTTTTATTATAAACACCGTTTGCTTGCAAAACAAACAAACAAAAAAACACTAAAATACATGACATAAAGTTGAATTATGGTAAATATTGAGTTAATGGGAAAAAAAGACTTACAAATCAGTTACAAGGTACAAATAAAATAAAATAATGAACAGTTAAAAAAAATACAGATTTCGCGCACAACGTAATGTTATACAGTTAGGAAACATAACAATGCATCACAAATGTCAGTACAGTATCAGTATTAATGTTTTTTTTTCATTTGCTCAAATAGTTAAAAATACAATTTCTGAAAGTCTACAATAAATGTACGACAAACTGGGCAACGTTGTAAATAAATCGAGCATTCACCACACAAAACATGTCCACAAGGGAGTAAAGCGGTGTCTTGAGGCTGGTCTAGGCAAACAGGGCAATGCGATGGCAAACGACGTGGATTACAACCCTCAGTTCTCGGTAAAATGAAAGCAGTTTGTATGTCCACAGGACGCGGTCCATGACGGTTCAGTCTGTCAAATCCTACAGAGAAGGAACGACTGAGTTCAAACGCAGCTAGTCTGTAGTTCTGTACGGCCGAAAACGTAATAATAATAATTTAAAAAAACGTAACAGGACCTGTATAACAAATATTTATATATATTAAAAACATACCTAAGACACACTTTTTCGAATCCACAAAGTTACAGTTTATTGTTTTTGTTTGTGTATCTCACACTGTCTGTAAGCGCATGTATCACTTCATATAATGAAAACCTATTCGTATTGCAGAAGTACTGTAAAAAAAAAATATTAAATTGTGTACAAATTGTATAGACACAACCTTTTTAGGAAAAAAAAATATGTTGAACGCAAAAAAAAAAAATTATAACTTTAAAATCTAATATTTACCACAATTCAAAAAATTACTGGATTCGTAAAGTTACAGTTTGCCCTACATGAGCGATCACAGTCAGAATTTTACCGTTTAATTGATCTAGCTCTGATACAGAAAACGTATCAGCGTATCGTTTAGGTAGAAACGCGCTATTCAAGTCGCCGTTTTCGTTTTTAAATTCTAGCAAAAGAGACGTTCCAAATTTAAGGTCTGGCAGCTGACGCAACATTTGCACACGGCACTTTGAAATGTGAAGGTCAGTCACAATTCAAGGTCAGGCAGCTGACGCAACATTTGCACACGGCACGTCGAAATGTGAAGGTCACTCACAATTCAAGGTCAGGCAGCTGACGCAACATTTGCACACGGCACGTCGAAATGTGAAGGTCAGTCACAATTCAAGGTCAGGCAGCTGATGACGCAACGTAACACGCCACAGTCACTAAACGTATAAATAACCTGCGGCGCTAACGGTTACGTCAGTTTAGCAGATTCTGTCAAACTTGCATCATTGTTCACCATCGAGTATTTGTTGTTGTTGTTGTGTTCGTCTTTAGCGAATTTTGTAAGTACATTGTTACTTCCTATGTTTCTCTCTCTCTCTCTAAAAATAGTAAGTGGTACTTAAGAATTTTGTCTTTTTTTTACATCTCATTTCTCTACGTGTTGATTTAAACTTTAAAAGAATATTTGCATTTTTTATTTAAAAAAAATATACTTAAAAATTTTAACTTTTTTTCGGGAAAAGAAAGTAATAACATTTTAAGTATTAACTAATAGTTTTTGCCATGTTTAGTGAATCAAGTAATAATAATAATAATAACGATAATACTAATAATATTAATATGTCAGCTTTTATAGTGTCTACAGTTCAGACGTATGTTAAAAAGTTCCGTTTATTCGGTACAAAAGTAACTTTTAAATTCAATCAACCGCCTGCAGGTGTAAACGAAATTGAATGGGTCAAACAAGGACTGACTGAATTAGTAGAGACTATGACTAGCAAAACGACCGACCAAGACAAGTTAGGGTTCACACTGACTAGCTTAAATTTCAAAAACCGCGATCCGGGCTACGTGGCTTTTAGACCTGCACCGGAAGTGACTGCGGACACGCTTTGGAACATTTTTGGCGGAATAATCCAGAGCAATGCCGAAACGTTCACTACCAGTGACGTTTTCAAAGTGGAGTGCACCAAAGTGAACGTTCCACTGGGTCGCGGGCGTAGTCATGTTAGACCGGGACTCTTCAATAACTTTGCCGAAGAGTGTAAAGCTAGAAGGGGGATCGTGGTGATTAAGAACAACGATTCACTGTGCCTCCCGTGCTCACTGGTAGTGGGTAAAGCGCGTGCGGACAAAGACCGAGATTACAAGGCGATCAGACAAAATAGGCGAAGAAGACAGACTATCGCGGCCCGCCGACTGATGATCGACGCCGGTGTTGACATAGGGGATGCGGGGGCAGGGGTGGTAGAATTACAACGGTTCCAAACATTCCTGACCGATTATAAAATCACCGTTTACAATTACGACAGCCGCGGTCGTAGCGTGTACTTTGAGGGCGACGCCCCGAACGCGCGGTACGCTATAAATTTAATGTTTCACAACGGTCACTACAATACGATCACTAGTCTAACATCTGCTTTCGCCTGCAGTTATTATTGTGTAACTTGCCACACCCCTTACGACCACCGAGACGAGCACAGATGCCAGGCGCAGTGCAACGCTTGTAAGCGAACGCCGCCGTGCGTAAAGGACGACAGCGCGATCCATTGCAGCGATTGCAACAGATATTTTAAAAATAAAAATTGTTTTACCGCCCACAAAGGCTATGTCTGTCAGTCTGTACAGGAATGCGCGAAATGTAACAAATTGATTATAACTAAAAAACGGAAAACCGAGCACGTTTGCGGTGAAATTTATTGCAAGGTGTGCAAAGACTATAAGCAGTCGGACCACCAATGCTATATGACGGTCGACACTCGTAAACCTATGATCAGAGACTTCCTGTTCGTATTTTTCGACTTCGAGACGCGCCAAGACGAAGTTTTGGACACGGCTCGGGTACATCGAGTCACCTTGTGCGTGTCCAAACAGTATTGCTGGGAGTGTATGATACGTTTGACGCAAGACTGCCCCCACTGCGGTACCAGAACGCGCGTGTTCCAAAAAGATCCGGTCCACAGATTCATGTCCTACGTAATGAACGTGCGCAAGACGTACAAAAAAGTGTGCGTCATCGCGCACAACGGTCAAGCGTTCGACCACCAATTTATTTTCAAGTACGTGCTCGAAGAGACGAAATTCACGCCGAAACTCATCACGCGCGGTTCCAAGGTCATCCTCATGGAGTTGGATAACGTGAAATTCATCGACTCTCTCAACTACATGCCTATGGCTCTGTCGAAACTCCCCAAAGCGTTCGATCTGCCGCCGGAAAAGAAAAAAGGCTATTTCCCCCATCTGTTCAACACTCTGGCCAATCAAAATTACGTAGGTCCCATGCCCGGCCGCGAGTACTACTGCCCCGACTCCATGTTCGACAAGAACCACAAGGAGTTTTCCAAATGGTACGAAGAACAGGTGCGCAACGAATACGTGTTCGATTTTCAAAAAGAGATTTTCGAATACTGTTATTCGGACGTAGATATACTTGCGCAAGCGTGCATAAAGTTCCGCGCCTCGTTTCTGCAGGAATGCAAAGTGGACCCGTTCCTGGAAGCCGTGACCATCGCCAGCGCGTGCAACGTGGCGTTCAGACGTAACTTTCTGAAGGCCGACACCATAGGCATAGTTCCGAAAAACGGCTACCGTTTGGCCGACAAACAATCGCTCGCCGCTTTGCAATGGCTAGCCTCGGTAGAGGAAAAGGAGCGGGAGCGGACCGCCGACGCCGACTACCGTTTGGAACACGCCGGTCGTGGCAGGGAGAAACAGATTGCCGGCATGAAAGTGGACGGTTATTGCGGCCGCACGGACACCGTATACGAGTTTCACGGCTGTTACTGGCACGGTTGCCAACGGTGTTTCCCTCACGGGCGCGAAGCGCCCCTAGAGGATGACCCGTCCGACACGTTCGACGCTCGTTTGCAGAGAACAAAGGCAAAAATCGATAAGCTCTCTCGTCTGGTCTCTTCGGTAGTGGAGATGTGGGAGTGCGAGTTCAAGGCACCGCCTCACTTCGCCTTCCAACCCGCTTCACCCCTTAATCCGCGAGACGCTTTCTTCGGCGGTCGTACGGGTAACGTGCGCACCTATCACGCTTGCAAAGAGGGAGAAAAAATCCACTACGTGGACGTGTGCTCCCTTTACCCGTGGGTATGCAAGTACGGTCGATACCCCTTAGGCCACCCCAAAATTCACGTAGGCGATGCTGACTGCAGGAGGGCGGGCATGGATGCGGACGGGTTGCTCAAGTGTACCGTCCTTCCGCCTCGCGAACTCTACCACCCCGTGCTGCCGGTTAAGATGCATGAGAAACTGATGTTCGTGTTGTGCCGCACATGCGCGGAAACGCTGAACGTCTCCGACTGCGACCACGAAGTCGACCGACGAGCGCTGACAGGGACTTGGACTATGGACGAAATCCGTAAGGCCGTGGAAAAGGGGTACGTCATTTTGGAAATGTTCGAAATGTGGCAGTACGAAATGGCGTCTTTCGACCAGGGCGGCGGCTTATTTACCGATTTCATTAATACATTTTAAAAATAAAACAAGAAGCTTCCGGCTACCCCGACTGGTGCACGACCGACGAGGACAGACAAAAGTACATAGACGACTATTTCACGGCCGAGCGGGTTACACTGGAAGCGGCTAAAATCGAAAAGAACGAGGGCCGACGCTCGCTGGCCAAACTGATGTTGAATTCCTTTTGGGGAAAATTTGGCCAGCGAGAAAACCAGACAAAGACCGCGATCGTCAGGCAACCCACCGAATTGTTCAAAATGTTGGTCAGTCCGTCCGTTCGCGTTAACAACATCCAGGAGGTGAACGAGGAAACCATCGTGGTGAACTGGGAGTACGTCGAAGACGTCTGCGAGGTTCTTCCGACGGTCAACGTCGTACTCGCGGCTTTCACGACGGCTCAGGCGAGACTTAAACTGTACGAACACCTGGATGCCCTTGACAGACAGACCATTTACTACGACACTGATTCTGTACTCTACCTGGAAGGTGCACACAAGGTAGAGACAGGTGACTACTTAGGACAGATGACGGACGAACTCCTGGAGTACGGTCCCGGTTCGTACATTACGGAATTTGTATCCGGTGGACCGAAAGTCTACGGTTACAAAGTTTTGTCCACTAAATGTAACGAACTGGTCACCGTATGCAAGGTTAAAGGGCTCACTTTAAATCTCAGCACCTCGGGCGTTGTAAATTTCGAGTCGTTAAAGAGAATGGTTCTCGACGACGACGACGACTCCGATAAGCAATCGGAAACTATTACGGTCACAGACAAAAGGATTCGTCGCACCAAAGATCACCAAGTGATCACGGTGAACGAATCGAAAATATTTCGCGTGACAGGTGCGAAAAGAAAACGCTGCGGTGATTTCGATACACTACCGTACGGTCACCGTAGCAAAAAACAACATTTAGAGTAAGAGAGAGAGGCACAGAGAGAACACTTTTTCAAAATATTTTTTACCCTCTTTCTTATTGCTGAATGCAAGGTCACTGGCGAAGAGTTAATTCTCTCGTAAACATGAGTGAGTGTGTGTGTGTGTGTGTGAATGTCCCCTCTGGCGAAGCGTGTCCGCGCTCGTAAGGGTGAATGTCCCTCTGACGAGGTGTAACAACCCGTAAGGTGTATGGTGCAATAAGAAAGACGGTAAAAAAACGGAGGTATCAGCAGAGGAATAGGAATTTTTTTTTGGAATGGATACCACGCGAGGGTGGCGAAGGTTGGGGCCACCCTCCATAAAAAAAAAAGTATAAAATCTTTTGTTTCAGGTAGACAGTCGTCAGTAGGTATGAACGTGAGACGAGAAATAGCCGATGAGCTGCATAAGCCGGCGCGAAGAAATTTCAAAACACGTCGTGTCACGCTGAAGGGTGTGAACGATTTATATCAGGCGGATTTGGTGGAAATGATCCCGTATGCTAAGGGCAACAACGGCTACAAATATATACTGACAATGATAAATTGTCTGTCGAAATTCGCTATAGCCGTTCCGTTGAAAACAAAGACGAGCGCCGAAGTTGCGGCCGTTCTAGAACCGATACTCGAAAAACACCCCATGCGCCATTTTCAGACCGATCAGGGTAAAGAGTGGTTCAACGCCCACGTGGGTAAACTGATGAAAAAATACGGCATAAACCATTACACCACGTATACGGATAAGAAAGCGTCTATAGTCGAACGGCTCAATCGCACATTGAAAACGAAAATGTGGCGCGAATTTACGGCTCGCGGCAGTTACGAATGGATAGATTTATTAAAATCAGTAGTTCGATCTTACAATAACACTGTGCACAGCACTATCGGTATGAAACCGGGTCGTGTGACGCGAAAACACGAAAACCAACTTTTGAAAAAAGTAAACGGTCAGGGTGGTGGTGTTGGCACTTTGGAAATGACTAAATTTAACGTGGACGATAAAGTAAGGATTTCCAAGTATAAGAAGACTTTCGCTAAAGGCTACCTACCGAACTGGACAAACGAGGTGTTTTCTATTTACGCCGTAGTCCCGACCGCACCTACCACGTACATTTTGCAAGACTCGAAAGGCGAGATTCTGAAAGGCGGGTTTTACGCCGAAGAAATAAGTAAAACCAATGTGGGCGATATGTACCTCGTGGAAAAAGTGTTGCGATCGAAAGGGAACAAAGTTCTGGTAAAGTGGTTAGGCTTTGACAAGTCGCACAACTCGTGGATCGATAAGCGCAAACTAATCGCTTGAAACAGGATATCCGTTTCCTGTGCCCCCACACGCGGCCACATTTTTACATTCGGACGAAGGATACTCTTCTGAGCCAGCTATTTATTAGACACGCGCGCACACGAGCGGTTCAGTATCGAACGATAATGCGTATCGAGACGTCGCGTGAAAAATTGAAAATTTCAAATTTCGACGTTTTTGCCGGCGGTGGCGGGGGCAAGAGTAAACGTCATAGCTCGCTTTTGCCAAACACTATTCGTTGTATCGTATGCGGACCTTCCAACTGCGGTAAAACTAACGTCGTGTTCAATTTACTTTTCGACACGAACGGATTGAGATTCGCGAACGTTTACGTATTTTCGAAATCTCTGCACCAACCGAAATACAAACTATTGGAAACGGTTTTCACCGAGGACACGGGTATAGGTTATTTCCCGTGTACAGAGAACGAAAGTGTCATCGACCCCAGCGAGGCCGAACCGAATTCGGTAATGATATTCGACGATATAGCTTGCGAGAAACACGATAATATACGCAAATATTTCACAATGGGGCGTCACAATAATATAGACTCATTTTATCTAGGCCAAACGTACAGTAGGATTCCGAAGCAGCTGGTGCGCGACAATGCCAACTTGCTGGTAGTATTTAAACAGGACGAACTCAATTTGAGACACATTTACAACGACCACGTGAACACAGACGTTACGTTCGGTGTTTTTAAAGATATCTGCGCGGCAGCGTGGAAAGAGAAACACGGGTTCTTGGTGATAGACAAAGACAGCGAGATAGAAGAGGGCAGGTACAGGATAGGATTCGATCGTTTCTTCAAAGACTTGCAATGAGAATATACACGTACAACGATGTAGCCGCGTATAAGAACGCTTCTTCTACACGTCCGAGGCGACAGCCGCCGAAATCGAACCTGTGCGCGTGGTATTACGCGGATAGGAAACGGTATTGCGGCAATTACTGTAGTAGATCGGGAAAACACGGTGACGTATTCAACAGACGTTGTTGGCGCCATAAAAGGCGCGGTGGCTACAGTAAGACCGTCCCGCCTGTCGTAATACTGATGATCGCTAGCGCTTCGCGCATCTACAACAGGGATATTTGGGTGAAATTTCTGTGCGAGAGTGAAAAACGCGGAGTCCCGTTCGAGTTGGTAATTTACAACGAACACATGCTCAACGGTACAGTACGACACCCTCAAAATCTACTCTCACGTTTCAGACCGTTTCCGGATCTTTTTAACCGTACAGTCACACCCGGTCACGGTAACCTCGAGTACACTCAAGTCTATTTGGACATGTTGCAGTACGGCTGTTTATTCCCGAACGCGTCCAGATGTGTGGTAATTACAGAAAGAAGTATACCCATACGCGAACCCGTGGAAGCCTACAGACTGATTACAAGTTCGAGATGTATGATTGACGTGAGTTATAACGTAAAATACGGTCCCGTGCCAGCGCTTTTGCCTCACAATACACGGGGCAGAGCATTCGAAGCGGTGAACAACAAAGCGCAAGGTATGTTTACGGTAGAATTTCTTAAAGTCGCCCTGCCGAGCGTCGTCGAACAGTGCCTACACTTTGGCCTCTCTTTTAATGGTTATAATTACAAGGTCGTCGACTCGCGACAATTGGAAACATGGCGAAAATATACGGGTGCGAATTTAGACGAATTTCTATTATTGAATTCTTATCTTTTAGCTTCATCTTCAATTCGTCCTATAGCTCGGCTGAAAGAGTACATGCAGGACACGCCAAGAGACGATTACCTCTTGGTAGCCGAAATACCTGAGTGGCGTGACAACGTGAAACGCACCTTTGTTTTTACGGACGCGCGTAAAACTATGCGGATCCCTTTTTTCGATAACAATATGTACGGTTATCTGAGAGGGTTGCGTTGGGAGGGTAAAAGGTTTTTGTACGCGTCAGCCGGTGACGTTATACAATATCTGTTGTCCGCGAAAAAGTTTCCACTTTTCTTTAGATCGCTGGAATTGCCCTGAACAACAACACATATAAATAACACTACATATTAGTACAGCCGTTCATTCGACAATATGACGTTAACCGGTGATCTGGCTACGCTCGAAATCGACAGGTTGAAAGACGCCTTGAAACGGAAATATATGCAGATGAAATTCGGCGATGCCGATATGGACGTACAATTGACGAGACAGTACAAACCCATCATCAAAGAGTTGACGAAAATACAAGACGCCTCGCAGACGCTACTGCCCATTATGACGAAAACTGAAAAACAAGAAGAAGAAGAGGAAGAAGAAGAAGAAGACCGTTCTATGATGTCGGCAGTGTCGACACCGAAAAGAAAAACATTATCATCATCATATCCGAGCTTCCTAGATACGCCAGTAATTGCGGAAACATCATCACCAGGATCTACTTCTTTATCTCCTGCTGCTGCTGCTCTTCCGAAAGTGACTCCACAGCGGCAGCAGCAGCAAAATGTAGCTAGTTATGTGTCGACACCGCAGGGACGTGACGAATCGATAGAATGGATAAACAAGACGTTTAACCACCCTGTAGTACGTAAATACATGTTGAAAATGATTACCGATACGGCGAGGAAGAGAGAAATCGATAATCTGTACGGACCGCGAATAGAAGAAGACTCGATAATGGTCGGTTCGAAAACGATACAGTTCAGCGACGACGGCGACATTGTTATCGATGACGCAACCTATAAAGGTACACCGGGCCTATATGAAATACTATTCATGAGGGATCCCGTCGAGTACACGACCGAAGACGCCGCCGCGTACAAAAATATCTGTATACAAACAAACGCTCACCTCCAGAAATACAAGTCCTACGCGCCGGTCAACCGCAACCACACTTCGGTTAAATACAAACGTGTTATACAATACCTGTTTCCGCCGGCAAAACAAAATAAGAAGAAGACGAAGACGATGATGAGCGGTGTTAAACAAGGTCAAGGTTACGCGTACTGGGACGATCCAAACGAATTGTGCGACAGATTAAAGCTTTTGCTCATGTCGTACGACGCCGGTCATACGGGTCACGCCAACGAGATAGCGTCCATTATAGAAGAACTCAAAGAGGCGGGACTAATAAAAGGTTCGGGAAATAGAAAAATACGAGCAGTGATACGATGAGTGTCGACAAGTTTGGACGTTATAGCGGCGACGGCGACGGCAGCAGAAATTCCGGACGCCGTGGACCACCAGGGATCGGATTCGCTCTTACTCAGGACGGAGATTACGATTTAAAACACAAAGCGTTACGTAATGTCTACACGCCTGACGACGACGACGGCGGCGGCGACGACGTTGCCGTAAATAGGGTTACGATGATGAAACGTTGTTTAACATTCGACTCGGTGATTGCAAAATATCACGCGAAAAATAATCCTGTCGGCGGTCTGGCTAGACCGACAGCGGCGGACGACGCCGTGACCAAAGAGTATTTAGAATCTTTAATCCCCATTAAACTGGTCGACAGTTATTCGTTTGAAAATTTTCGATTACGTAATGTAGGCCCGCCACAATTGGACGGAGATGCGGTCAACATCCGGTATGCGAAAGAAAATATGCTCGTAAAAGATGGTGGTGGTGGTAGGGGAAAATTTGACGCCGGCGGATTGGTTATCAGTAACGTTAAAACACCCACAGCTAAAAATGATGCCGTTACAAAATCGTACGTGGATAATCGCGTAATAAGCGTTACAAGCGGTAACAGTTGGCATCTACAGAATAAACGTCTCGGTCACGTAGCGGAACCTGTACTTGCTAAAGACGCTGTCAATTTAGATTTTCTAATGCAAAATACGCTTTTTCTTACTCGACTGCCGACCGGTGATGTGTTCAACGCTAATAGTAAAAGAATCACAAACGTACCTGCAGGTGTGGAGCCTATTGACGCTGTCAATATCGAGCAATTACGCAAACAAGAGGAAAATATTAAAATGTGGGTTGCCTTTAACACATTAAACGGCGGCGGTGTTAAGGGTTACTTTGATGCTGAATATAAGCCTATCAGGAACATGGGCAAAGGGTCGAGCGATAACGACGCTGTCACTTACAATCAGATGACCGAAGCTGTAGAAATAGCGATTGATAAAGCAATGATTGGTATGATGAGTAATATTCACAAAGAACTAATCTCTTTGGCTAAGGAAATAAGGAAACGGTACAGTCACGATGACCCTAAACAGAATCTTTTATCCCATTGGCGCCAAGTGTGGGAAGAATAAATATTAATCGAAATTTTCTTCTTCATCATTTACTTAAAGAGCTAGTCGTAGTAATTAGTGTTCAGTGTTAAAATGGTCGGTAAGCAGGCAACACGTGTCAGTCGTAAACGGAGAGCGATTAGGAAAGGTCGTGGATTGATTTCATCCGCTGTCGATTTACTACCGTCCGCTATAAACAAAGCGGTCGATTTACTGCCCGTCGAACTACATATACCTACGTACAACTACTGCGGTCCGGGAACTAAATTGAAGAAGAGATTAGCTCGCGGCGATAAGGGTATAAATCCTTTGGACGAAGCGTGCAAAGAACACGATATCGCATACAGCCGGTACAGCGATTCAAAAAATCGTAGCGAGGCGGACAATCGTCTAGCGGGAAAAGCTTGGAACCGTGTCAGAGCGAGTGACGCTTCTCTAGCGGAACGAGCGACAGCGCTAGCGGTAGCGGCCGCGATGAAAGCGAAAGCGAAATTAGGGGGCGGCGGGAGAAAGAGGAAGAAGAGGTCGACGACTAAAAAACGGCGCACTATTACTCAACTCATTTCCGGTTTAAGGGGAAAAGGTCTTTATCTCGGACCGTACAGGAAGAAGGTAGGCGGCGGCGGCGGTTGCAGAAAGCGTCGTAGGACGACTAGGAAAAAAAAAACAACAACACACTATTGATCGATTCGATACCTATCAGACCGTTGACGAATTTGGAATTGGAAAAGTACGCGAAACGTTTGGGCGTGGCAGCGTTCCGCGGTGTTTTCATGCGCGACACGTTACCGCGCGGTAAACCGTGGCGAAACGAATCGGCTATCGTGAATTTGGACAGCGTGTCGGGCGACGGTACTCACTGGGTATGTTATAAAAAGAAAGGCGATGCGGTCGAGTATTTCGATAGTTTCGGTAATCTGAGACCGCCGAAAGAGTTGATCGCGTATTTCGGTCCAGCAGCCGATATTCGCTATAATTACACGAGATACCAGCGTTTCGATTCAGTCGTTTGCGGTCATCTGTGTCTAAAGTTTCTCACGACACGGTCATGTCCATATGTTTGAGCGGAAACAGTTCCGAACTTTCTTGCGATTTTTTCCCGCCCATCGACGTCTCCGACGGTGGCGGCGGCCAATGGGAAATCGGTCTGGTCGATTTGGCTACGTACAATTCTATTCCGAATATCAAAGACGGCTTTAATAACGAATTTCGATTGTTTACGACGACGACCACGACGACTAGTGGCGATGGTCGCGATAAACGATCTCTGTATTTTTTGCAAAATTTGGGTCATGTTACTGTAAATGAAAAAGAAAAGAAAAGAAAACTTTCATCACCCGATACTGCCGGTACTACTGCTGGTGCTGCTGCTGCTGCTGCCGACAAAGACACGGAAGATACAAGAACCGCTCGTTTAATTGCTACTACTACTGACGTCGACGATACAACTGTTTCGTCTAAAACGGTAGACGTAAAATTGCCTACGGGTTCGTACGAAATCGACGACATTGAAAGCTATATTAAATCGAAACTAGGTTCGGACATCGTGTTCTCTTTGAAACCGAACAATAACACGTTAAAGGCGGAGTTATTTTGTTCGGAAACGATAGATTTCAGCGGCGAACGTACGATCGGTACGTTACTCGGTTTCGAAAGGAAAATTCTACAGCCCGGTCGAGTGCACGTTTCCGACCTGCCGGTGGACATCATCAAGGTCAGTGTAATACAAATCGAATGTAACGTAGCGTCGGGTTCTTTTCAAAACGGTGTAGAGAGTCACGTTATACACGAATTTTATCCTCGCGTACCGCCCGGCTATAAGATTATCGAGATCCCGCGAACGGTAATATATTTACCGGTCAACGTGAAATCGATTCACAATCTTACCGTCAGCCTGAAAGATCAGAACGGTGATCTCGTCGATTTCCGGAACGAAACTATTTCGATCAGATTGCATTTGAGAAGACGCCGGTAAGACGAGGCGGAATGGGTCTCGTATTTAACCGGGATACGTATAGACACGACGTTAGTCCGCGGACAAACACGAGAGTGTTAACACCTAGGAATATACGTTTTTTACGGTCTCTCGGCTTTAAAATTGTTCCGAAATAATGGATATGCTGGCGCTCGAAAGACAACCTGTGTACGATAATACGATCACCGGTAAAGAATATCATTACCATAAACCGTACGCATCGTCCACTTTCAGGAATAACGATGAGATCCGCATACCTGTTAACCAACAGGACGTCATGACGTTACCGCACGAGAGTATGCTTTACATTACGGGTACGTTGACGGGAAAAAAAGAAAACGGTGCCAAGGCTAAAGTGGACTTTGTCAACAACGGCGTGGCGTTTCTATTCGACAATATCAGATACGAGATAGCCGGCAACGAAGTGGACGGTACGCGTCAATTGGGTATCGTGAGTACGGTGAAAAACTTACTGTCCACACCCGAGTACAGAGTGAATAACCTTAAAAATGCCGGTTGGGTGGGTCCCGGTAAGTACGTGTCTCCCGATAGTAGTAGCGGTGAATTTTCCGTACTCGTACCGTTGAAAATGTTGATGGGATTTTTCGAGGATTACCGGCGGATAGTGGTCAACGTGAAACAGGAACTGGTACTCTTACGATCGGCATCCGATTTGAACGCCGTTTACAGCGAAGACGGCGCGACGTCAGTTGACCTCGTGATTACCGGTATCACGTGGTTGTTGCATCACATTACCGTGGACGGGAAACACGAGGTGGACACGTTGCGAAAGATTCAAAACAATATCACGGCGCACATAGCGTATCGCGGGTGGGACGTTATCGTACGACCGTGGTGGCCGGCCGTAAAACACGAATCGTGGGTCCTCAAGACGGCCACTATAGACCAGATGCCTCAGATCATAGCGTTAGTCTTTCAAACGGATAGGTCCAATCAGATCGCTAAAGACGCGTCCGCGTTCGATTATTGCAACATCACTGACGTACGCGTTCATCTGAATTCGGATTTTCACCCTTACGAACGGGTACGCGGTAGTGCGGCGCTAGCGTACCACAAATTCTGCGATTTCCAACAGTACTATTACGGTCGCGAACCGTCCCCTTGTGTCGATTTGCAAACGTTCAAAGAGAAAACACCGATTTTCGTAATCGATTGTTCCAAACACAAAGATTCGTTCAGGTCGGGACCTGTCGACGTGAAACTGGAAATAGAAGCTTCCGATAATTTTCCCGCCAATACGACGGCCTATTGCGTTATCTTTTACGATAAGCACATGAGCTATTCCCTACTCACAGGCGCTATTAAGAATATAGCGGGTTTTTAGGCTGGTACGGATGAGGAGGAGGAGTGGGGAGAAGTGAGGTAGGTGCGAGATGAGTGTTACAGCGCTCAGTGCGAGTCATGGAGTGTATGGACGTGGATCGCCAGCAGTCTACAAGACGTACGGTGCCACCAAACTTGCCTTTAGGTATTTATTTGAAAACGGTGAATTTTTTAAACAACGATTGCAGTAAATTTATCGTGACCGGTCTTTTCCAGCACGCCGCACACGTGCTGGGCGTTTTGGTGCAGTCGGGTAAAAATAAATTTGTTTTCTTCACCTATTTCACGTTCAACGAGTTGCTGAACGAACTGACGAATATAACGTCGGCAGCCGCGGCTGCTGCTGCTTCGACCGCTTCCACAAAATTTAAATTCAGTCAAGGTCACGTGATTGTCCGGAAAGTGTTCGGTAAGAGATACGTTCAGTTGTACAGCGGCGTCGGCGTCGGTAGCGGTCCGCATACCGTTTCGTTGACCACCGACGAGTGGAAATTGTTCGCCGACAGTGTGCCTCTGGTGACGCGTCGTATCAAAGAATTGTTTTATAACGAAAAAGATTTGATCGCGTACATCATCGAGTGTCTGGCCGGCGACGGCGAACCCGTATCCAGTAGTCTGCCCGAAGCGGACCGTTTGTACGACGAAGTGGTCTTATTCAAAAAACATGCTGCAGCAGCAGCAGCAGAACCGTCGAGCGGTAGTTGAATTTCACGCGTACGTAGACAATTGCGGCGAGTATATAGTGAAAGAATTGGCCGTTGTCAGCCGTTTTTCGTACGCGGTTACGATTTTCAAATCGCCTTACGGTTTTCACACGCTGAACGAAAAGAGTAAGAAAATCGCTCTTTGGTTACGCGAATACTTTCACTGTATAGAATGGGCAGACGGCGATATACCGTTCGACAAGAACATCGTACGCGAGATGTTCCGACCTTTTTCCACTTTGTACACTAAAGGTGCGGAAAAAGCGCAATTTTTACGCCGTTACCATCCGAGCGTTTTGGAATTACCCGAAACGTTGGATAATAACGTCGAATGTACATATTTCAAATGCATATTACCCCGTCATAATAGCGATAGTAGTAAGTGCGCTCTGCAGAGCGCGAAACATTATTACGATTTACTCGATGCTTAGTGTACGCGAGCGCGCGCTTATGTCTAGGAGGTCACTGGCGCGGAGTTAATTCTCCCGTAAACCAAAGAGACGTGTGTGTTTGTGTGTGTGTGTGTGTGTGTGTGTGTGTGTGTGTGAGGTCACTGGCGTGGAGTTAATTCTCCCGTAAACCAAAGAGACGTGTGTGTGGAGGTCACTGGCGTGGAGTTAATTCTCCCGTAAACCAAAGAGATGTTTGTGTGGAGGTCACTGGCGCGGAGTTAATTCTCCCGTAAACCTGGGTTTTGTGTGTGACTGGTGTGGAGTTGATTCTCCCTTGCGCGCGTGCGCGTACGCTACGCTGACGGTGTAATCTTTTATTGTAAAAAAAAAAGTAAAAATACAAAAAAATTAAAAATATAAAGCAAAAAAATTTTTTTTTGGGAGACTACAATTTTGTCATGGAGTGGTAGTCACCGGGGTAGCGATGGTTTGGGGCTACTCCCTCAAGGGTTAAGCCTTCTGCTTAACACCGGATTGTAATGTGAGCTACGACGGCGGCTTCACCACCTCGTACGACGGTTCCAACCCCGTGTACAAACACAGAGGACAATCGTGAATATGTTTATGTGAGCCCTGAAAAGGGCCATTTGTACGCTACTCCTCGGATTGACAGCGGGCTGGGCACCTACATATATCATACACACATCCACGATGATTTGTAAGTCTTTTTTCCATTAATTCAATATATTTATCATATGTCTTGTATACATATGCAATACATTATATGTCTTGTATTTTAGTTACATTGTAATAATCAATTCTTGAGATGTTTTTGTTTTTTTCTTTGTACTTAGTAAATTGTTTTGTATTTGTACTTAGTAACTGTTTTATAAGCCATTTTTTTTTCATTAACTCATTATTTACAATAATTCAACTACATGTCATGTATATTTGTGTTTTTTGTTTGTTTTGCAAGCAAACGATGTTTAAAATAAAACAAAGACAATTTTATGTTTACATCTTTGTTTCTTTTTTCCTTATTTTTGACGTAAGACGAGAGGTCAGTCATCATGGTTTTCGAGTAAATATTTTTTTTAAAACTGTGGAGAAAAATGTAGCATATTAATGAATAACTTTGTAAAAATTAACGTATAATATTAAAACACTATCCTTTTTTATAGAGAGAGAGAGAGAGAGAGAGAGAGAGAGAGAGAGAGAGAGAGAGAGAGGGAGGTCATAGAATGAAGTACTTTATACGTTTATATAACGCACTATCCAGCGACCCTAGTCCTCCTATGAACAACCCTGCTGGGAGCTAGGCACGTAACATGATGGCTGATAAGGTTAGAGAGAGAGAGAGAGAGAGAGAGAGAGAGAGAGAGAGAGAGAGAGAGAGAGAGAGAGAGAGAGAGGTCATAGATAGACTTATTTTATATGTTTATATAACACATTATCCATAGGCTCCGGGCCACGATGGCGGCGGCAAGAGAGAGAGAGAGAGAGAGAGAGAGAGAGAGAGAGGCGGTCATAGATAGACTTACTTTATATGTTTATATAACGCGCTATCCACAGGCCCCGGGCCACGATGGCGGCGGCTAGAGAGAGAGAGAGAGAGAGAGAGAGAGAGAGAGAGAGAGAGAGAGAGAGAGAGAGAGAGAGGGTCATAGAATGAAGTACTGTTTATATAACGCGCTATCCGCAGGCCCCGGGCCACGATGGCGGCGGCTAGAGAGAGAGAGAGAGGTCATAGAATGAAGTACTTTATATGTTTATATGACGCGCTATCCACAGGCCCCGGGCCACGATGGCGGCGGCCATAGATAGACTTACTTTATATGTTTATATAACGCGCTATCCGCAGGCCCCGGGCCACGATGGCGGCGGCTAGAGAGAGAGAGAGAGAGGTCATAGAATGAAGTACTGTTTATATGACGCGCTATCCACAGGCCCCGGGCACGTAACACGATGGCGGCGGCCATAGATAGACTTACTTTATATGTTTATATAACGCGCTATCCGCAGGCCCCGGGCCACGATGGCGGCGGAGAGAGAGAGAGAGAGAGAGAGAGAGAGGTCATAGAATGAAGTACTTTATATGTTTATATAACGCGCTATCCGCAGGCCCCGGGCCACGATGGCGGCGGCCATAGATAGACTTACTTTATATGTTTATATAACGCGCTATCCCCAGGCCCCGGGCACGTAACACGATGGCGGCGGCCATAGATAGACTTACTTTATATGTTTCGCGCTATCCGCAGGCCCCGGGCCACGATGGCGGCGGCTAGAGAGAGAGAGAGGTCATAGAATGAAGTACTTTATATGTTTATATAACGCGCTATCCGCAGGCCCCGGGCCACGATGGCGGCGGCCATAGATAGACTTACTTTATATGTTTATATAACGCGCTATCCCCAGGCCCCGGGCCACGATGGCGGCGGCCATAGATAAACTTACTTTATATGTTTATATAACGCGCTATCCACAGGCCCCGGGCCACGATGGAGGCAGCGGCGGCCATAGATAAACTTACTTTATATGTTTATATAAAGCGCTATCCACAGGCCCCGGGCACGTACCACGATGGCGGCGGCTAGAGAGAGAGAGAGAGAGAGAGAGAGAGGTCATAGAATGAAGTACTGTTTATATAACGCGCTATCCACAGGCCCCGGGTCACGATGGAGGCGGCGGCGGCCATAGATAAACTTACTTTATATGTTTATATAACGCGCTATCCACAGACCCCAGGCACGTACCACGATGGCGATTCGCATACCCGAGCCGAATCGTTACGTTTCGTATATCTCGAATCGCACTAATTTCCCAAGACGCTCCCGTGGTACAGTGGTTATAGCATGCGCCTCACACGCGCAACGTCCCCGGTTCGAGCCCCGCCAGAAACGCGCAACTTTTTTTTCTGGTATACATTTATTTATTCAATTAATTAATGGCGGCACGCACAGACGACGTCAGCAACGACGGACCGGGCGAGTACCGTGATAACATAACGGGTCATGAGTCAACACGCGCAAAACATTTCGCTTCCATCACGTCAGCAAGAAGCTGTGTGCGTCTCCATCATAGCTGCGTGCACGTTACATAGCTGCGTGCACGTATATAGCTTCCATCATGTCAGCGAGACCGCTGTGTGCCTAAATTTGGGCTATACCTCCGGGAATCCTACTGACTATAAAACCGTAGGATAGTCAGATATCCACAAGTGATTTGGAAAAAATGATAAAATCAAAACCAAAATTAATTGGTTTGTCAATAAGCTTTTGTCGAGCTTGTCACTGTAAGTCGGTGTTAATTTTAATTTTATACCGACTTAAAAACGATAAAAAGCCCATAAACAAAATTTCATGAGCAGCAAAAACACTGTCGAAAGTAATATTTAAACTGCCTCCAGGTACTTAAATAATTACTGACCGAATCAGTTTTGAAAGTAGAATCGTAACACAGTTCTAATGTGTGAATGTTATTAAATAAAACACTCTGCTTTTACTAAACAAGTAAATACTGTAGTTGAGTAAATAAAAAAATTGTTAAAATTCATTATAGGCCTATATTTATTAATTTTGTTGAAATGTCAGAAAATTTTGTGTAATATTTTACAATGTTCATACGTCCAGTATCACCTTATATAATTAGTGTTAGTCGACTCTTAACGACGTCTTCCGGTTTTGTTTAATTAATTCTATGTTTCTCACAAAACTGATTTAAAGATACGAAACAGCAGTAAATTTATGATGAGGGCATTCATTAGATAAATGCAGTATTTGTCCACATCCACAACCGAAAGAACTGGAGCGTTCGTAGCGGAGGTAGCGTCGGTAGCGGATGTAGCGTCCGTAAGCGTTGGTAGCGGATATAGCGGAGGTAGCGTCAGTAGCAGAGTTAGCGTCGGTAGTGTCCGTAGGGTCGGTAGCGTCCGTAGCGTCGGTAGCGGAGGTAGCGCCCGTAGGGTCGGTAGCGTCCGTAGGGTTGGTAGAGCCGGTAGCATCGATAGCGTCCGTAGGGTTGGTAGAGTCGGTAGCATCGATAGCGTCCGTAGTGTCGGTAGCGTTGGTAGTGGAGTTAGCATCGGTAGCGTCCGTAGCATGGGTAGCGTCTGTAGCGTCGGTAGCAGAGGTAGTGTCGGTAGCGTCCGTAGCATCGGTAGCGAAGCATCGGTAGCGGTGACCGTAAGATCGGTCGTGTCGGTAGCGGAGTTAGCGTCGGTAGCATTGGTAGCGTCCGTAGCGTCGGTAGCAGAGGTAGCATCCTTAGCGTCGGTAGCGGAGGTAGTAGCGGAGTTAGCGTCGGTAGGGCCCGTAACATCGGTAGCTAAGGTAGCGTCCGTAGGGTTGGTAGCGTCAGCAGCGGAGTTAGCGTCGGTAACGGAGTTAGCGTGTGAGCATTGGTATTGTTCGTAGCGTCGGTAGCAGAGGTAGCGGAGGTAGCGTCCGTAGCGTCGGTAGCGTCGGTAGCGGAGGTAACGTCCGTAGGGTCGGTAGCGGAGTTAGCGTCGGTAGCATTGGTAGCGTCCGTAGCGTCGGTAGCAGAGGTAGCATCCTTAGCGTCGGTAGCGGAGGTAGTAGCGGAGTTAGCGTCGGTAGGGCCCGTAACATCGGTAGCTAAGGTAGCGTCCGTAGGGTTGGTAGCGTCAGCAGCGGAGTTAGCGTCGGTAACGGAGTTAGCGTGTGAGCATTGGTATTGTTCGTAGCGTCGGTAGCAGAGGTAGCGGAGGTAGCGTCCGTAGCGTCGGTAGCGTCGGTAGCGGAGGTAACGTCCGTAGCGTCGGTAGCAGAGGTAACGTCCGTAGCGTTGGTAGAGGAGGTAGATTTGTTTTCCTTGTAAGATCGCATAACACGATTGTCCAGCTCGCAGTAGGCTTTAAATAAATTACTTTTCTTCTAGAACTAATTGCTCAGCGAATGTGGGTTCCATTACCATAATGTTTAGTGTTCAGTATCAAAAAAAACGGTTTTTGTTTTTGCAACCGCATCTCTTGGGTGAATGTACTCATAGATTCTACGGAAGTTATCTACCAATCTGGAACGAAATATTTCTAGTACCTGACAAACAATTTATTGCAATTTATTGCTTGGAAATATCAATAAGTATTGAACGCATGAATAACGATTGGATACGTAATGGTTTTAATAAGTTAGATTGTTCAGTTCACTTTTAGATGTTCTGGAATAAAATGTTTTTTTCTTTTTTAAGAATTAATATTTTAATTTAATTTATCTTTTAGACGTTAAAAATGTGTTAACGAGGCTCACAAAGATACGCAGTTGAAATGTTATTGTACTGATTTATTTATAAACGTCCAACTTGATTAAAATCTGGTGTGAATGAGAGCATTTAATGCAAAATTTAGTTTCCGTATACTGTAAATATACAACAGTTTAGCCTGGCAGTTTACAAAGGTCGTGATAAATAAATCGATATTCATGATTGCATGCCTAGAATATTTACATATAAAAGGAAGTTGATCTACAAGTGCTAATGGAACAAGTAGAAGTTCGGTGAAGCTCTTTGAGTTACATAGCTAGTCAACTAGATGTGTGTGTGTGTGTGTGTGTGTGTGTGTGTGTGTGTGTGTGTGTGTGTGTGTGTGTGTGTGTGTGTATGTGTATGTGTGTGTGTGTGTGTGGGCGTGCGCGTGTGTGTGTGAGTGAGTATGTGTTGTTTTATTGCAGACCTTTCACCTGAGGTACTGATCACACGAAGCCCTGGGATGGGGGGACACAGAAGGGGGACGTGGCTACGGGCATAGCTAATGAAGTCTGTTATTATCGCATATACTAATTACTGTATTAACTAAGGTGGGGCCGTAATTAATTATAGCTAATGTGTTATATGTCGGCCATTACAGGCTAGATAGGCCTACTACTCATCCATTCGACTGAGTTTCATTTTTCATGTTTTTCCTTAAGCCTTTATATTTTCCTGATAAAAGCGTAAACTAAGAATTGACGACTACAATACTCAAGCCTCCACAGCATTTTCTCTTTGATTTTGGACTTACCAGTGTCTTTGATGTTTTTAAAAATATCTTAACACATACTCACTCTTCGGTGTTACAGCCTTTTCCAGAACATTTGCCTCCATCTCGATAGTCACATCCTACTTTCGGTCTCTCCTGTGAATGATTTCTCTACGTCTTCCATTTCTTTTGTCTGGATCTCGACAAAAACAAATTAATCTCTTATTTGGTCATCATAAAAAATATTTATTATTTTTATTATGATTATTATTATTATTATTATTATTATTTATTATTCAATTTTCGAAGAATTGTATTATTTCCACAGAAATTAATACTAAGAATGTTCCTAATATATACGTCATACAATTTTGTATATACTCTTATCTAATCGAAATCTTTAGTTTTGTTTTTATTAAAACTTAAAAAGTGATTGCAAGTTGTTACTGAAAATTCAAATAATTCTTATTTCTGTTTAGGTTTTTTTCTGAAGTCACGTTATAGCAGTTCGCGATCGATACAGAGGAGGAGCGATCAGCGCAAACAGTAAGGGAAAAGCAACGAGAGTAACTGCAGCTCGAACTAAGAACCTTGAGGTGCACAGTTTAAAGACGAAACAGACTGACTGGTGCTTTAGGCACATCGACTACCGAGTCCCCATTTCAGTTTGGGCATTAACCTTTATGTACACACAAACACAAACATACAAACAAACAAATACACACACACACACACACACACACACATATATATATATATATATATATATATATATATATATATATATGTGTGTGTGTGTGTGTGTGTGTATGTATTTATATTTCAAAAATATATTTGTTAAAAGTTGCTAATAAACTTCTGTAAGCTTTTACACAACTTGTATTGAATACAGTGTACATTATTAGGGACAAGGTCTGAAAAAGTAAGCATCAAGGAAATGTGGGTGAAGTAGTTTTGGATAGATACAGTGTGAGATTAGATAACAAAAATAATTGTAACGAGTTTTAGGGTTTTGCCTTCTCAGTCGCTGTTCCTTCTTCTAACAGTTTAATTTTTATTTACAAAATGTATTATTACGTTAATTCATGAAAAATGAGGCAAGTATATTTCAAGTAGTATTGAAGCATTACGGGCAACATTTGAAGTAGTACTGAAACATTTGAGAGTTCGCAATACATTACGAAATAAACGATTCTTCAAGAAATAAATTTTGAACCTTTGTCTTGAACATCAGGAGAAACTACGCGACACGATGCATTGCTTACAACCATTTTAAATTATTTTTCATTACTTGAACCCATTAATTAGCGGAATGAAATTAAGAAATAAAAACATTCTGCTATATTTCACCGGATTTGTGAAAGCGAATAAACAAGGTGACAAAGTCCGTCGAAGTCCACAGGCTTTGGACAATATCGTCGCGTCGGATAAAGGTACTCGACTCTTTGCTTGACAGTTGTTTTTCACAGACTCCTTGAAAAATAACAATAAGAAACAAGTGTCGTAGAGACACAAGTTGGTACTTCAGGTGATTGTGATGTCGGGAGCCTGAGCCTAATCAGGCTACCTCTCATTAGCAACAGCCCTGTCGCCTGAGCTGAGAGCACTCGTCCATTGTGCTCTACCTCCCCAGCCCCGCACTACAACGGATCTACAGTTTAAACAAAATGAGGACATTTGTGTCTTCCGTCCTCTGTCCTGTTCTTGTGTCAATCGACTGGCTATTTCTTGTAAAGCAGGTTGTTTACATTGGCCTTTGTAGTACGAAGTCGTTAAACGTTACTAAATTCTGTGATGAACGGAAGCTGTTGTTTGAGAAAAGGAAAGGTAGATCTGAATAGAAACTTAAACGTTTAAAGTTTCAAGATATTTCTTTACTAATGCATACAGAATTTTTTCTTGAGAATCTCTCATTTGATTACATCATTCTAATATTTCAACTATAATCTTGAACCTCGGGAATGGTGGAAATTTTGAAATCTGAACTTTAGTTAACTGACCGCTTAGTCGGTCGAGCTGTTTCAAAATTTATCTTTAAGTTGATTTGCCCTCTTTTTAAATCGCTAAAATCTTCAAAGTTTCTGAATATTTCTAATTCACTTCTTCATTAATCTAACCGGCATTAAGTAGAGTTTACCTCAGTGGCCTAGTTGAGAGTGTACTGGGCTTTCACCCCGAGAACCCGGGTTCGATTCCTGGCCAGGGCTTGGCATTTTCATAAGCTATAATCATGATTAATAATCATCCCATCGTCTGCATTAGCCCACGTGCGCACAATAGTCGGACTTTAAAAAAAAAAATATTAAGTAGAATTTAAAAATATAAAGAAAATTAAAATGTTTTTGTCGTTCGAAAATTTTCTCTATGGAAAACTCCCCGCAGGGGAGTGCAGACTAGCTGCACTTATTGAGAGGATTTAGGGGTCCCACGCGGTACCCAAGTCTAACACACACTTACACTTGCAACACTACACTAACGACTTTAACACTTTACTCTCACACTTATATTTAGGGAGGCGATAAGCTACAATGTGCTTTTCGCCTTAAAATAACAACAACAAAAAATCTATGGAAAACTTTACAGACGATTAAAATAAGAGATATGTTTTAATCGGTTTTCTTTGTATTCGTTTAAAAATGTTATGGTATTCAAATATCGTAACGTTCTAAAAGTTATTTCACTACATTAGTGTCACGATTTCCTAAAGCATGCTCGCTGGCGATCTGCAAGGATGCAGTCGTGGAAGGTACAAGTTCTGGTGTCAAAACGGAAAATTGGAATCATCGTTGTACCGCAGCTTATTCTCTTCAGGTATAACGCCACTTAAATCCGTCTAAACGTATAAGAAGAAGAAAAATAAGAAGTACTGTAATCTTACGAGCAGCGGTGATTAAGATAATATCGAAGATGGCGGCGAAGTCGGATGAGAGAGTACAGAATTGGATTTGTTTACAATTATAATATAGTGAGAAAAGAAATAAAACTGGAAACGAGAAACGGGAGACAGAGAAATATGTATAAATTATTTCCTACATTCGTCCAATTATAGCCATAATTTCGCCAGGACGCCGTCGCCGATGTACACGACGAGAAAATAATTAGCCATAAATTGTCAACCCTGGCGCTCTCCCGCATTAGTAATTACTATCATTATTTGCACTAGAAGATTGTGAAAATTATTATTAGATTTCCAGGTCACATTAAGAAATGAATATCTACCGGCTGTACTGGCTGTTACCTACTCTCGCTCGGGGTTTAACCAACAAATTACTTTTAATTGAAGGAATTTAATTGTACTGTAAATCGGTTTTGCAGGAGTCATGGTTTGATTAAACTGAGACTCGAGAGCTGGAGTTGGTCTTCCCTCTCTTCATTACTTTTCTTTCTAATTAATTCCTCCGTGTTGATAATTGGAAGAGGCTAGCGGGAAATACTTAAGCTGCTACTGAATTTTGGTAGACGATTTAAAAACTAAAGAATTTACAAAGTTTCGCTAATGTTGCACGGTAAGGTGTCTTCTGCTTGTTTACTCCTTGTCAATAACCGTTTAAGGCTACTGGGAATTATTTTCCTTTTACCAACCTATTGTCTCTTTCTACGGTAAAAAATATTTACACATTGACTGCTGAGTAAACTAGCCTCTTTTAATCGTTACAATAATTATTTGTGTTAAAATTATATATATATTGAAATTATTATTTTATTCAATGCGATATATATATATATATATATATATATATATATATATATATATATATATATATATGTATATGAATGTTCCACTTCTAAATTTAATAATTAATGGTTTTAACATGACAGAGTGTAATCGTGCAAATAAAGGGTCCGATAATGAAACGAGATGATTAAATAATGTAATTGGTTGTTGAAAAAAAACTTTTTAAATATTTTCTTAGTAAATAATTGAAAGTACAAGAATATCCATTATGGGTACAATACAACAAATATTATTTTCTGAACACTACGTCTACCAAATGTCCTCCATTGCAGTTAAGGCATTCCTAGAGCCTGGCTTGGAAGTTTTGCATGACCTCTCGCAGCATGTTGACAGGTATTGCCGCAATCTCGTCTACAATTCGTTGTTTGAGGGCTTGAATGGTTGTGGGTAGATCTGCTTGAAACACTTTTGTTTTTAGGTGTCCCCATAAAACAAAAACAGGTATCCCCCCCCCAGATAAATCTCTTACTCCAATGCGAAGGGCATGTTGTTTGGCTGATCGGCGAGGACTTCTAACCATAGCCTGTTGAACAGTTGCGATGTTTTCAGGTGTTCGAACAGTTTTTATACTCCCTCCTCTTTTTATAGACGTTGATCCCGTTTGCTCGAGGTTGTTTATCCATGTTCGAATTGCATTATCTGACGGAACAGGCTGGTTACACGGTATGTTAAAATGACGTCGGAAAGCACGTCGAGTTTGCACAAAAACTTTCGCTATTTTGATAATACGCTTTCACCGCGTATCGGCGTTGTTCACCCATCCAACGATCCATTGCAACTAAATGGTAGATTGTGCAGGTGGTGAAGCGCCAGTAACCAACCCCCACTACCTGCCAACTTTGCATCAAGGTCACCTTCAATCATCCCGCTTCATTGGCGGACTCTGTATCTCAGTATTTATGTTGATTACAGAATGAGATGGGATACCCATACTCAATGCTTAGTAAATAAAACTAGATATTTAATTTTTATATTTTGTAAAATGGTTAAAATTATGTTACCTGAAACTATTTAATGATTTATCATGCCTTCTTTCATAGTTCATTAAACTATGGTTTTATCGCATGGAGTGGCTGTTTGCCAACGCATAGAAATATGTTGCAAAATCTTAAATCAAAATAGTTAAAAATTGTTTTTAATAATTAGTTTGTAAATGATAAAAGACCTCTTAATATTGATAAATTTGTTGTACTCGAATCTGTTTGTTTTCTTTATGATGAAATGAAAAATAATTACATTTAAATAGTATAACCACAAATAAACGTATACCGCTACCTCAAATAAGTAAAACTGTCGTTAGTAAAATTAATTATATTAAAGCAATTCACGTATATAACATTCTCCCTAAGGATCTAAATATATTACATAAATCTAATTCTAGGAAGAATAAACTTTAAAATATGGAGAATTATATCTATAGTGTAATTAAAAACTTATAAGAACATATTTGTAATGAATTATGCATTTAATATGTTATTTTTGTCGTAAAATTTATTTTTTCTACCACCAAAATGTATTAATTTTAAGTGAGATATCTTCTTGCTATGACAACAGATTTAATGATGGTAAACATTTATATTTGTTCTTTTGTCTTTGATTACGAATGTCTATTCTTTTATATAATTATAAGTCTTTTCATATTTACTCCGTTATAACTTAGCTGTAAGTTCCTTTCTTTCACACAGATATGTCTGTAGGGTTTACTATGGCGTTATAATGTGTTTTACTATGTAAACATTTTGGATTAAATAAAATATATATTAATTAAGGCTTTTGGCGAAAAGCACGTGAAGGCTGTCATCGCTGTCCATCAAGATCTCTTACACGGAGTGAAACTAAGTATAAATAGTGTTAACGATATTCTAAAACTAAAACGAAACACTATAAACAATAAAAGTAGTAACACTGTTTAATATATAAACTTAATCAAACAAAGATTAACAGGAATAAAAATGTTAAAAACAAAAACAAATAATACAACAACAAAGTAACTAGTTGAAAAAGGGGGTATATGTTAATTTATATTAATATTATAAATTCTAATATTACTCTGCACAAGCTAAAGTAGTTCAAATATATTTGCATTTAAACTAAAATTTTAAATTAAAATTCAAGCTAAAGTTTAGAACTCGCTTAATGATCGACAAATCGTCCTTTAAAAATTGCCTTGATAAAAAAAATCAAAATATCATTTTTAGGATTTTTCGTATTTTCGATTTTTTTGTATTTATGTACCAAATTCACCAGCAACAGTAGCAGTAGGTTTTTCATAAGCCGCTCTAGTTTATGCAGTGTGGGTATAAGTAATACGATTCTAAAGTCCGTTTAAAGCCGTACTTCTCAAGCGCTACGGTCCGCGTCTCGGCAATGCAACCGTATTTAATCAGCTGATCCATTCCTGTTATTAAGTCGTTTATATCCGAAACAAGGTGCCCACGGACCCTCGTACATGCTTTCATTTATTACTAAAATGGTGTAACAGTTACTGTTGAGGTGGTCTCAATACTGTACCAAAGTTCTGGTGAACCTAAGCGACTGATACGTTTACTGCTTTGGGAGCTTTCTTAAATTCTGTGGATTTGTGAAGTTTGTTGCAAGTATAATATTTAATTTTCGTTTGCGGGAATTCTACTTTCAACTTCTTGTGGGCAAGCATTTTATTGAAGCATTGCTTCTTGCACTCCTAGCGTTATATCACTGTTTTTATGGGTAAAAAGCATTGGCTTCGCGTCACGCTCGGGCTATATAAGGTGAGTCATCGTATATAGCTTATGCGCGATATATAGAGCACTTTCTGTACGGGTAAACATCATTGACTTCACATCACGCTCGTGTTGTATACGGTGAGTCATCCTTATATATATTTTTTGTTGTTATTTTAAGGCGAAAAGCACATTGAGGCTATTATCGCCTCCCTAAATGTAACTGTGAGTGTAAAGTGTTAACGTCGTAAGTGTAGTGTTGTAAATATAAGTGTGTGTTAGACTCGGGTACCGCGAGGAACTTCTAAATCCTTTCAATAGGTGCAGCTAATCCTCACCTCCTGCGGGTAAGAAAACTATATAGCTTATCGTATATAGCTTATGAGCGCTATATATGGGTATAACACTTTTTGTATGAGTAAAAAACATTGGTTTGACGTCACGCGCGAACTGTATACAGTGAGTCATCGTATATAACTTATGTACGATATACAGAGTGTTTCAGGAAGAAACGGAGGAGCGAGTTCTACCAGTGAAAATGGTGAAGCAAGTTTAGGCCTATATAAACACGGGTCCGGAAACGCTTCGTTAGAAAGTTACACCTAGCGAAAAATTTCGCTATGATTCCTGGAAAAAGAGGGAAATTAAGCCATACTGAAATTCTAAGAACCTAAATTAAGAAGTAATCTTGATGGTTTCTTATGGGTTTTGACCTGAAAAATTAAATAAAACTTGTTCCAGACCTGTAACTCATTTACTTTTTGAGAAAGAAATGTGTAAGACGCACGTCATGGTTTTTTACAACCTACAAATGTGCGATACTATGTATATAGGCCTATATGTATAACACTTTTTGTATGAGTAAAAACCATGGACTTCGCGTCACGCCGAGCTGTATACGTTGTATACTTGTATACGTTGTATACGTTGTATAAAGAATCCTTTATAAAAGTGTATATAAATAAAGAAAAGTATACTTATTAATTGATGGAGTGATTATGACATTATAAGAAAAAGATCTTGCATATGACAATTTATCTCTACTTTAATAACAATTTTTGGGATGTTAGACTACGAGTGTCGTTAGTCTTAAATCGTAACATTAAAACGTAATGTTTTTGATTTTAATGTAAAAATTATAAAATTTTTATTTTTGATACTAAAATTAATTTGATAGTGGAATATAAAAAACAAATCCACATATTGTTTACTGAACAGTTATGTTTACAAACTAATATTTTCTAAATTTAACATTTTAAAATTAATAAAATGGTTTTATTTTGTTATTTTGGTTATTTTCCGCAGATTATAAAATGAAAAATCTATAGTCGAGTAAAAATTGTATTATATATTGAACTAGTATGTCTGTAAACTTATAATTACGTACAACAAATGAATTATATTTATATATAAATAATTCTACAGCGTTATGAGCATATATGTTACTTTGTACAACAATGAATGTAAGCAAAGCTTCTGTCGGCTAGTCCCCTGACTGCCGCGTCTTTTTATAATCGTTCGCCTACCCGGGAACTTTGAAATCCTTTTCTTTCGTAACAAGTGACATCAACTATTGTATTAGATTCAGTCGTGCGAATTAATCTCCTGTAAACAAGGACTAAGGAAAGTAAGCAGCAGGCGTGAGCCTACTTGTCCCACTAAAACAATGACAGACAGGAAAGCGTCATTGTTGTCGCAGGAGTCGGGGACTCTAGGTCTACGACCGCCGTAGGCACTATGTAGAAGATGTCTCATTAGGATAGCAGTCCTTCATCTTTTCGTCCTTCTCTCCTTCAACCGCCCTTGTCGCGCCGTACTTGATCGAGCGTCAGCTAGCTGGAAAACAAAAATAATAATGACATGTTAAGAGGAGTCTTAAGGATATATTTGTTCTCCACTTCCGACCTGACGGAGTGGGTCGTCCTGCTTCTAAGGACACTGTTCGGCTTCACCTACGTTAATTACCGACTCTATCTTCGACAGAGGTTTTCAAATCTTAGAAAGTAAATAAACACGACACTCACATGTCTCCTGTTGTGATGGAAGCAATTTTTCAGAAAGTAACGTTATACAAACAAACATTTTAATATGAGAATAGTTATGTACTTAATGTAATAATAAAAAATAAATCTGACCGCACTAAAATCAAAACTTGTTTTACCTTGCACTATTTTTAAAAAATCTGGTTTCATTACCGTAATCAGCATTCGGTTCTGAATTATTTATCATTTAAAATTTTTAAATTAGGTTAAAAATAATAAATAATGCACCCTGACATTATCAGATTGAATTTTCTAGTTTTAATAAAATTTGAAGATTTAAAATTATAATTAATATAAATTTTAATTGTCTCAATTCCAAAAAAGTGATTTGTACTTAAATATGTTTCCGTCTTTAAGTATTTTATAGCTGGAAAGAAATTAAACTTATTCGGTTTTAAAGATTTTTATAAAATTTTGCTCAACTGTTGTCCATGAGGCCGACAAAAACAAAACGTGAGCCTAATATATTCATAAAAAAAACCAGAATTGAGAACTTCCAGCCAAAATAACAAAAAATGATCCTGAGAAATCTGGTCGTCAGGTTTTTCTCAAATTGTAATCCGATATAAAAATTATAATTCAAGTAAGTACAGAAAAATTTTCAAATAACTAATTTACGGTTAATTTGTAAATCGAATTAAACAAAAATAAAGAATGAGTTCTGCGGGTTTCTTATGCAACTAAATTCTTTTCCATTGAAGCATATACAGCATTTATATAAGTTGTTTACCATCTTAAATAGCAAAGTACGATTTTTCGATCGTATAAACTTCTCCAAAATGACGAATTTTATTTGCAGTTTACCATTCTGCTCTACAATATATTTATGTATCTTTTTTACATATTATTATGTAAACATTCCTATCGGTTTTGTACCCAAAATAAGGATCTGCTGAACTAACATATGGAATACCTACTAGTTCGTCAGAACACCAGGGAACTCTCACATCTCATACTTTTCCATTTTAAGGCTTTACAATAAAATAAAACCGACAAAAAGTTTGTAAACAAAATTCCAGGAGCAATACAGTATAAAGTGTCCCCATGAGAGTGCAGCACAATGCAGGCATAGGTGATAGAAATAATCGTGTGTACCAAAACAGCGAAATGCTAAAAAAACATTGTTTAAATTAATACTTAAATTATTACCGTATATAAGACTGAAATAATTACTGACCGAATCAGTTTTGAAAGTAGAATCGTTAAGACAATCTAGGACAGTTCTAATACGTAAATGTTATTAAATAAATACATGTTTTTAAATGTTGAAGTTTTTAATACAAAATAGAACAAAGTAAGGTACATGTTTTTAAATAACCTAAATATAATGAATGACATCGTTTAAAAATAACTAAGAACTTCTTTCTGTACACCGTTGAATGATTGGTTTATTTTTCCCACTAACAGCGATTGGTCACACGGGCCCACTAGTATACGTAATAATGTAACTGCTATAAACTGAGTCTAAAATGTAACTATATGGCCTACAACCTTGATTTAGGTGTTTATAGTTTGTAAAACAGTGTTATCCAGCCAATTATAAATAACTACCATTTTAATAATAGTTCCGATAGCAACTGGCTACATTTAATGGCAATGAATCTAACGAATAAAAACGAAGTTAAACTTTGTTAATTTGATAGCATCGATAAAATTGACGGTTTCATTTTAATTGTGTTACGTTATTTTTATTACATTCAGCGTTATTATACTTGCGTTACTATAATATAGTAATACAAACATTATTATTTTTACTGCATACATCAATGTGGATATGAATTTTTTTTAAGATGAATAAATGCAACTTAGAATCAATGAATGAAATTCAATGCTAATAATATTGAAAGCTATAAAAAGTACTTCTATTCGTTGCTATTTTTAGCACTTATAACCGAATCTCTAAATGGATAATGAAGCAAGCAAGTCTTTACCGTATGTGTACAGCACGGATGATTTGACAGGTAAAGAACTCTCTCAGGACATTGTCTTTGCGGAGAGGACGAGAGAAAAGAGAAGAGAAAGAGAACGGGAATAAAAATCCCCTTCTTCCATGTAAAAACAGTCCGCCCTTTATCATGAATACGTAATCTAAAATGTAATTAATTTAGGATTCCTACATGTTTCTTCTCCCTTTGTCTGGGCTCGTATGATGTGGAGAAATCTTTTTGGTCCAGCTAGCACGCATCTACGCTACGACACAATTATTCACCGCGGGATGAAATAATTTATTATTATTGTTGCATATTCCTCAGGTTTGTTTTTATTTAATTTCTCCAAGAACCCAGCGCTGTTACTGGCCGACGGATTTTAATAAACCACGTTCCTATTATGAGCGTACGTTCCATACAGTGTACGGTATGGGTATGCAAACACTCGCTAATTCGCTTAGCTCCTTTGTATCATCAGTGCAGCGCTCTTTTTGATGCTCGCTAAATCATTCAGGCTTTTTTCCTTCTTGACCGATCTGCGGGTACGGCAAAGTCTAAGGTTCTCATTAGTGTTTTCAAGTGAGGTTTCAACGACATTTGCAGCAACAAGTATGAAAACATATTTCCACCGTCTAAGAGAAATGAACTTTCCGTATTTCAGTGAATTTAAAGGGTTTATTAGCTGAAAAATACACTTAATTATAATTTTAAGCAAAGGGTATAATAGAGTTTTATGAATTTCAAATTCAGTTTCTAAACAAATTTCCGTTGGGAAGTGAGCTGTTGGAGAGGCCATCGTAATAAAACCCAGACCTGGGATCTTGTAATGTGCGCCGATCCTTACTAGGTATATATGTATGTATGTATGTAGCCTGTGTGTGTGTGTGTGTGTGTGCGCTCGCTCGCGCGTGTGTCATATGATTTTTAATGACTAACCAACAAATAATCTAAAGCTCAGTATGGCGCTTGTTTTAAGGTTCCGGACCTAAGCCTCACCATGATGGCCGCTTCAAAAGTCCAAGAAATTCGCTAAATAGAAGTCTTTAAGATCGTAGGCTACTACAAAATGCACGTTTTCGCCGTTTTACTGCAGGTGCTACTGTTTAAATGATACAATGATACTATTATTGTTAAATACACTACTGTAGTCAAAATGTGAAGGGATACGCATTTAAATTCCACGTGTTACATAGGCTAACGCAGATGGAGTTCGTATTGAAATCAATTCTACCAAGTGGTACATCGCATGTTATGTCATAAATGCACCAAAATAACCGGCCCCGCGGCCTAGTCCTCCGCTCGTCCAACGATATTGCATTGCTATTGCTATAACATGTTTAAAATAGCCCTCCTCAACGTGACAACACATAAAATAGTCCCGTCTCGTCTCGACTCTGTTTAATGTACATCTCGTAATTAAATAAATATGTGTTTGGAATTATGGGATGATGAAAACCAGTTTTTATTAGTTATTGCGAATTTTATTACTTTTTTTGTATGAAATATTAAACCGTAACGAATATGCTGAACCACGTTTGCTCCTTAGTAATGTATATTGAGATTAAACATCGGTGGTTCCGTTTTGAATGATACGCTCAACTTCTCAGGACAGCATTGTTCGTTTATAGTGCCAATAAAAAAGCAATTCTGTTGGCAAGGTTATATTTTTAATTTTTGTACACAAAACAGGATATTTTTATATACCAAAAATTAGTTAATTGCATCCTTCTTAATTTAAAAAAAATAGAATTTCAAAAACATGCTATAAAGTATTTCATTTTTGTTATTTAAATACTGCACAATACGGCAGTAAAATGTCTAACATGGCTGCATGCTACACAATGCGGTAGTAAAACTTGTAGCATGGCTGCATGCTACACAATACGGCAGTAAAACTTGTAGCATGGCTGTATGCTACACAATACGGCAGTAAAACTTGTAGCATAGCTGCATGCTACACAATACGGCAGTAAAACTTGTAGCATGGCTGCATGCTACACAATACGGTAGCATGCATATTTTATTATGCAATAAATAAAATAATAAATTTCAACTTATAGCATTGCTGCATGCTACACAATGCGGTAGTAAAACTTGTAGCATAGCTGCATGCTACACAATAAGGCTGTAAAGCTTGTAGCATGGCTGCATGCTACAAAATATGGCAGTGTGATGTACAATACCGCTTTATTCCGGAAATATGGATGTATGTTGTACTATACGGTTGCATACTGCACAATACTTCTATATGCTGCGCAATACGCTTACATACTGCATAATACGGCTGAATATTGCACAATACTGCAACTTCACGCAAATACAGTTGCATGCTGTAATATATGGTTGTATTCTGCAAAATATGCACCCGTGTTTTGCAATATGTCAGCATGCTGCACAATACTGCTTCGTGCTGCACGATACTGTTGCATGCTGCACCATAGTGCTACATGCTGCACAATACGGCTGCATGCTTCACAGTACGGCTGCATGCTGCACAATACGGCTGTGTGTTGCACAGTACGGCTGCATGCTGCAAAATTCGGCTGCATGCTGCAAAGGACTGCTGAATGCTGCACAATACGACTGTATGTTGCACAGTACGGTTGCATGCTGCACAATACGGCTGCATGCTGCACAATATGGCTGTATGTTGCACAGTACGGTTGCATGCTACACAATACGACTTCATGCTGCACAATACGGCTGCATGCTGCACTATTAGCAAGTATAAAGTGACGGATCGCGCACCCATTAAAGTTTGCAAAGAAGGTTAGGTCTACAGACATGTCACACACGAATCTGACATTTAAACCGAAATCGAATCAGTCGTTGACCTTCAGTTTTTTGCCTGCGATTAGGGAGCAGTGGCTCACTGAAAATGTCTTGGTCAATTCCGACATTTTGTCCTCTACCCTTCCAGGGAACAAATTAAATCGTCCGTCGGAAATAAATGAGCCACGGCGAAGGACTGGGTTGTGCCCCTCCTCGGCCCTCCAGCGGAGGTAAATGTCAGGAGTGGACACTTAGTGAGTTCGTGAGTGGTTAAGACTGTCCGACCTAATATACTTACACATTCATGCATGTACACAATTGTATTACTGTTGTGTGTTGTTTTATGCTAATGTCTTGCATAAAATAAGCGTAACTAAAAAAAAAAAACAAAAAACAAAAAAACAAAAACAGCTAAACACAAATCAGCTATAGGCCTACACTAAGAAATACAGATTTGTTACTGTCATCAAGAGTCACGTTTTTTGTTATTGAGTTCATTCATCCGCCTTTCCTAGCTTTGCTAATATTTTATTTGCTGGCGCATTTCGGATTATCTCCATTATCAGAACTTGTTGCATTATCAACACTGCAACTCCACCTAATTTTCACACTTCTTGAAGCAGAACTTTGTAACTTTTTGATGGAATTTTGCAAACTTGACTTTCGAAATAAGAAGGAAATTACAGACCAAAATCTGAATTTTCTGGACGCCCGCCGGATACTTAAGGTAGTAAATAATAACAGGAATATTCTATCGTTGATTACTAACTTTAAAACAGAATGGATGCACAATTACTGGCGCTGTGCAAACCGCACTTCTCTGAAGTCTGAATTCACATCTTAAGTTAATAATAATTTCATCTCGAAACTCGTGAATTTATGCCATCTTGTTGCCCGCGTACAGTAAGTAGGCTATACGCGGAAAACTTAAATGACTTATAGCGGTGGTGTGTTGATTGTACAGTTTGCGATGCTATGTGTAACGTCTGACGTTTAACTTAGGCAATATCTATCAATTAGTGGGTAGCTTCGTCACTATTAATTTTTTTTTTCAATTTATTTCCTCATTTTCACGTATCGATAAACGCTGCATGCCACTGTATAGCTGATGTGATAGAAGCGAATTTCGAGGGAAAACATATGACAATACGTGAACGAACATTCTTATATGTAGAACATTTTTTTTTACAATAAACAAAATCAGAAATGGATGCAGACCGCAGCGAAACAAATAAACGTAGTCTATTTTAAAAATTGCTATTTAATATTGGAACATTGGTGTTATTATTACAGTTCTTCCGGATATTTGTCATGATTTGCTTTATGTACACAAGTGATAGCAAATGGTAGGTAAAGCTGTTCATGGTTTGTTATTATTATTTATTTACTAAAGCAGTATTTTTGGAATAATGTAACCGCAGAGGGAAACAAATCCATGGTACCTTAAAACTACATACAAAGCTAAACAAAATTCAAATAAATTATTCTACAACATGTCTTACATATTGTATATTCAACAACCACAACCATCAGCCCATAACCAATAACCACAAATATCAGATTTATGGAACATCCATTTTTTTATCCTCATTTTTAAAGTGCCCTTATTGAATGACAATACTTTCATATCCTGAGGTATTAAACCGTATACATGTATTGCTCTTTTTAAAATTTTTGGGTAATACCGAGCTTTTATTTCTTGTATTACTTTAATTTTCAAATAATAAATTTATTTACTGTTTAAAATCAAACAATTTGTACATGACAGCAAGATGTCTATCTTAATCATATTATATTTGTGAAAGTTTGTTTGTAAGTATGTTTGTTTGTTTGTTATTCAATCACGCATTAACTACTTGACCGATTGAGATGAAATTTGGTACGAACATGGTTTAGGTACATGAGATGAGCATACGCCTATTCCAGTTTTTAAAAAAACGCCAGTATACTACTTACCCAGCCCAACTTCATTATTTAGTATATAGTTTTGTGACATTTTTTGTTATTTTAAGGCGAAAAGCACATTGAGGCTATTATAGCCTTCCTAAATGTAAGTGTGAGAGTAAAGTCTTAAAGTCGAAAATGTAGTATTTGCAAGTGTAAGTGTGTTTTAGACTCGGGTACCGCGAGGGACGTCTAAATCCTCTCAATAGGTGCAGTTAGTCTGCACCCCCTGCAGGGTAGTTTTGTGACAAGTGTTAACTGTACAAAAGTGACGTTTTATTCGTTTATTATATAATGTAGGTCTGAATGATAAATGTTTAAATTATTATAATCTCCATCATACTACTTACCCAGCCCAACTTTATTATTTAGTATTTAGTTTTGTGATATGTGTTAACTGTACGACAGTGACATTTTAATAGTAGTTTATACTTTTTAATATAATATTATCAATCTGAAAGTTTGTGTGTGTGTGTGTGTGTGTGTGTGTGTGTGTGTGTGTGTGTGTGTGTGTGTGTGTGTGTGTGTTTTGTTTGTTATTCAATCAAGCATTAACTACTGGACCGATTGAGATAAATTTTAGAATGAACCAGGTTTAGGTACCTGGTATGGACATAAATGTATTCCCGTTTTAAAAATCCTAATCCCTATTATTATTTATTACAAAATTGTTGTTTATAAGCTTACATTTGCAATGATTTTAATTGAAAAAATAAGACTTTATACATCTTAGTAAACATTATAATTAATAAGTACACTCTAAACAAAAAAATTTAATTTATACTCTTACAATAAGAGTATTTATACATATCGTATAAAGAAAGTATCTATGGTTGTATATACAGTTTTATTCCGAGCTTGATTGAAATTACGAACACTTGAACTTCAAAACAAGGAAAATTCACTTTCTACTTAAGGTTTTGAAGAGAACCTTCCCATCGCCATTTTTTTGTCCTTAGAGCAAAATTTTGATACTTCTTGGTGAAATTTTGCACACATAACCTACAAATAATAATAATAATAATAATAATAATAATAATAATAATAATAATAATAATAATAATAATAATAATAATAATAATAATAATAATAATAATAATAATAATAATAATAATAATAATAATAATAATAATAATAATAATAATAATAATAATAATAATAATAATAATAATAATAATAATAATAATAATAATAATAATAATAATAATAATAATAATAATAATAATAATAATAATAATAATAATAATAATAATAATAATAATAATAATAATAATAATAATAATAATAATAATAATAATAATAATAATAATAATAATAATAATAATAATAATAATAATAATAATAATAATAATAATAATAATAATAATAATAATAATAATAATAATAATAATAATAATAATAATAATAATAATAATAATAATAATAATAATAATAATAATAATAATAATAATAATAATAATAATAATAATAATAATAATAATAATAATAATAATAATAATAATAATAATAATAATAATAATAATAATAATAATAATAATAATAATAATAATAATAATAATAATAATAATAATAATAATAATAATAATAATAATAATAATAATAATAATAATAATAATAATAATAATAATAATAATAATAATAATAATAATAATAATAATAATAATAATAATAATAATAATAATAATAATAATAATAATAATAATAATAATAATAATAATAATAATAATAATAATAATAATAATAATAATAATAATAATAATAATAATAATAATAATAATAATAATAATAATAATAATAATAATAATAATAATAATAATAATAATAATAATAATAATAATAATAATAATAATAATAATAATAATAATAATAATAATAATAATAATAATAATAATAATAATAATAATAATAATAATAATAATAATAATAATAATAATAATAATAATAATAATAATAATAATAATAATAATAATAATAATAATAATAATAATAATAATAATAATAATAATAATAATAATAATAATAATAATAATAATAATAATAATAATAATAATAATAATAATAATAATAATAATAATAATAATAATAATAATAATAATAATAATAATAATAATAATAATAATAATAATAATAATAATAATAATAATAATAATAATAATAATAATAATAATAATAATAATAATAATAATAATAATAATAATAATAATAATAATAATAATAATAATAATAATAATAATAATAATAATAATAATAATAATAACAATAATAACAATAATAACAATAATAATAACAATAATGACAATAATGACAATAATGACAATAATGACAATAATAATAACAATAATAATAATAATAACAATAATAACAATAATAACAACAATAATAACAACAATAACAACAATAACAACAATAATAATAACAATAATAATAACAATAATAATAACAATAATAATAACAATAATAATAACAATAATAATAACAATAATAATAACAATAATAATAACAATAATAATAACAATAATAATAATAATAATAATAATAATAATAATAATAATAATAATAATAATAATAATAATAATAATAATAATAATAATAATAATAATAATAATTAATAATAATAATAATAATAATAATAATAATAATAATAATAATAATAATAATAATAATAATAATAATAATAATAATAATAACAATAATAATAATAATAATAATAATAATAATAACAATAATAATAACAATAATAATAATAATAATAATAATAACAATAATAATAATAATAATAATAATAATAATAATAATAATAATAATAATAATAATAATAATAATAATAATAATAATAATAATAATAATAATAATAATAATAATAATAATAATAATAATAATAACAATAATAATAACAATAATAATAACAATAATAATAACAATAATAATAATAATAATAATAACAATAATAATACTTAAACAGATGTAGAGCTGCTGATGGCTTAATAGAGCAACTGGTGCAGGATACAGATGCATGTATAGCTATAATTAGTGAACAGTATCGTAACAGAAACTCTAAAAACTGGTATGCGGACCTTTCGGGAGCAGCGGCTATCTGGGTGACAAATACGCAGAGGGCGTCTGTGAGCGAGAGTGGGAAAGATAACGGTTTTGTTTGGATAAAGAGTAGGGACGTAATGTACGTAAGCTGCTATTTATCACCAAACGAAGGAATCCGAGTGTACGAAGAAAAACTGAATGCAATAGAGGATGTTATTGAGCGATTCCGGAATAACTTGGTCATTGCTGGGGACTTTAATGCCAGAGCGGTAGAATGGGGAATGTCTCATACGAACCGCAGAGGGAAGTTGGTCTTGGAGATGGCGGCTAGACTTGGTTTAGTGGTAGTGAATGAGGGGAACACGCCAACTTACTGTAGACCTGGCTTTGGCTACTCAATCCCTGATGTAACACTAGTGTCAGAAGACTTGGCCCCAAAAATCAAGGGCTGGAAAGTTCTAAATGAATACACAGGGAGTGACCATAGGTACATCATCTTCTCTGTTGAGGAAAACAGAAGGACTACACATCCCAAAGTGCATCATCCACCTACATGGAATGTAAGGAAAATGGATAAGGATATGCTAATAGAGGCGCTAAATTTCGGATTACATTTCAGTAAAATTAATCGTCTAGAGGTACAGAGAGCAGATGAAGCACGAACCATTGTAGGTGAGGTTACCCGGATCATCCGACAGGCCTGTGATTTAGCTATGCCCCGTAGAAGGAAAAATAACAGTCGAAAACAGGTTTATTGGTGGACTGACGGTATTGCAGAGCTGCGACGTAAATGCCTCCAACTCAGGAGAAGAGCACAGCGAGCTCAGGGTAGACCCGAAGCGGTGACGCTGATGGGCGAATACAAGGTGGCAAAGAAAGCGCTGGTATACGCTATTCGACAAAGCAAAGAGAGATGTTGGAGATCTCTGTGCGATGAGCTGAACGACGACCCCTGGGGAATGGGATATAAATTGGTCACACGCAGGTTGGGGCTGCTGGTGCCAATAGGACTATGAGTGCCAGAGTAGTTGAAAATGTGGTAGGTTCTCTTTTCCCTAACCATCCACGTATGGAAAATCCAAAGATACATCAAGAGAATATGGATATCCCTCTCTTCACAGAGGTTGAATTAGCAACAGCTGTAAAAACGCTTAAGGATGGGAAGGCTCCCGGCCCAGATGGAATTTCCACCGGAGGTCATAAAGATAGTTGCTAGTGCTCAACCAAAACTCCTTCTCAACATGTATAATGCATGCCTGGAGGCAGGAATATTTGCACATCCCTGGAAGGTGGCCCGACTCGTTCTGATAAGGAAAGGAAAGGGCTGCCCTGACTCTCCAGCGTCATATAGACCTCTGTGCATGTTGGACGTGGTAGGCAAGTTACTGGAGAATCTAATAAGATCTCGCTTACAGAATTCAGTTCAGGCGGTGGGAGGTCTTTCGGAGCGCCAACACGGATTTCGGGCAGGGCACTCTACAATAGGTGCTATACAAGAAGTTGTGGAAGCTGTTGACGTTGCTGATGGGTCTTGTCATGCGGCTAGACCCATTGTCTTACTGGTCACGTTAGACATAAGGAATGCGTTCAACACAGTTCGGTGGGGAAACATAATGAGAGAATTGGAACACACTTTCTTTGTTCCACGGTACTTGTTGACCATTATTGGGGATTACCTAAATGATCGCTGGATCATGTGTGATACGGAAGAGGGATACTTGAGCAAAGAAGTAACAGCAGGAGTGGCTCAGGGTTCCATACTTGGACCTGATCTGTGGAACATCTCGTATGATGGCCTCTTAAGATTGGACATGCCTGAAGGAGTACGCTTGGTAGGGTACGCTGATGATGTGGCTGCGGTTATCACTGCCAGGAATTTAGAGTTGGTTCAATTACGACTTAACCAAGTCATGCGCCGAGTAAGTGCATGGATGGAAAGCCACGGATTGCAGCTCGCTATCCCTAAGACCGAAATGGTCTTGTTAACGAGGAAACGAATACCCACAATCGTTCCGATGATGGTAGGAATGGAATGTATGTACACCAAGAGGTCAGCAAAGTATTTAGGAGTAACGTTGGATACCAAGTTGACTTTCTGGGAACATATTAGACTTGCGTGTGACAAAGCGGAAGTTATGTCCAACTCGCTTGGAAGACTTATGGCAAATATGGGTGGTCCACGTGCGGGTAGGCGGCGACTCCTGATGACGGTGGTACACTCGGTGTTGCTGTATGGAGCAGAAATCTGGGCAGACGCAATTAATGTTAGAAGACGTCGATCTCGATTACTCTCAATCCAAAGAATTGGAGCTATGAGAATTATAAGCTCCTACCGAACAGTGTCGGAGGCAGCGGTGCTGGTCGTGGCGGGTGTCATCCCGATTGATCTCTTGGCGCAGGAACGGAAGAACATCTTCACTTTAAGTAAGGAAGTCAGCAGAACTGAAGCTGCTAAAAATTGTAGAGAGACTACTTTGCTGGAGTGGCAATCACGATGGGATGGTGAGAATAAAGGGAGGTGGACAGCAAGTCTCATAAGAAACGTGCGCATCTGGACCAAGCGAGGACATGGTGAAGTTAATTTCTACCTCACGCAGTTTCTGACAGGGCATGGTTACCTCCGGTCCTATCTTCACAAGATGGGTAAAGTGAGTTCTATGAATTGCCGAACCTGTGAAAATAGAAGAGACGATGCAAGACACACTTTCTTCGAATGTGAAAGATTCTCATACCAACGGCGAGAAATAAATAACAAGATCGGAGAATGCACGGTGGATAATATAGTGGAAAAGATGTTGTTTTCCAAGAACAACTGGGATAGTATCTCAAGGTACATAGAAGAGATTTTGCGCTGTAAGAGAGAAGAAGGATGGCTTGAATCATAGATTTGTAAGGACTGCAGAGTTATTACCATCAGAAGACTTATGAACAAGATAGCAGGGCAATGAAGTTAGGCAGACTTGGCATATTATTGTGTTTGACCTGCCGGTCAAAAGGATGGTGGATGACCCTATAGGGGAAGACAGATCCTCTCCTCTGTGAAGTAATATCTCAGTGATGGTCCCGCAGAGGAGGGAAGATGGAATGGAAGGTTTAATGGTTTTTACCGGGGTAAGGAGGCTGCCCACCACCTTCAGTCCCCGGACAAAGTCATAAAGATTTTTGTCCTTTTTTTCCTTAAAAAAAAAAAAAAAAAAACAAAAATAATAATAATAATAATAACAATAATAATAATAATAATAATAATAATAATAATAATAATAATAATAATAATAATAATAATAATAATAATAATAATAATAATAATAATAATAATAATAATAATAATAATAATAATAATAATAATAATAATAATAATAATAATAATAATAATAATAATAATAATAATAATAATAATAATAATAATAATAATAATAATAATAATAATAATAATAATAATAATAATAATAATAATAATAATAATAATAATAATAATAATAATAATAATAATAATAATAATAATAATAATAATAATAATAATAATAATAATAATAATAATAATAATAATAATAATAATAATAATAATAATAATAATAATAATAATAATAATAATAATAATAATAATAATAATAATAATAATAATAATAATAATAATAATAATAATAATAATAATAATAATAATAATAATAATAATAATAATAATAATAATAATAATAATAATAATAATAATAATAATAATAATAATAATAATAATAATAATAATAATAATAATAATAATAATAATAATAATAATAATAATAATAATAATAATAACAAAATATACAAGCACACACTCTGAGGTTGTGTAAGACCTTGTTTCTTGTCCTTGTAAAATATTATCGAAATATGAAGTGTAAATTTGAGTGTTACAGTGAAATGAAGTACTTTGATGTTTATAATGATTTACATATCAGACAAACTATTACATGAATGGATAAACCGACTCCTGACCGCGAGAGTCATTGTGAACATGTTAACACGTAGGCTACCGATAGTGGTACAATACTGCAAAATACTCCTTTGAAAGCTTATTTTACGCACAAACTTATTGAATTTTTTTTTTTAAAACGGTTTTGTTAAGGTCTATAAATACAAAAAAATATACAAAATATTTTAAAAAATCCTTAAACTCCGTTTTTTATCCAAACTAGGTTTGTAAATTTTTCAAGAATTTTTACTTAAAATACCGAATTTAGAAGGTTACATGAAAACCTGAAATTTTGGCGGTTGTATATGAAGTCTTTCTACCAAAAAACTATATACAGTATATATTTTTTAAAACGATATTAGTTAGGTACAAAACAAATTTTAAATAGACCTACGCTATAAGAATTACATAGGTTTGGTTAGGTTAGGTTAGTTTTTTTGCATGGAAATAAAGTAACTTTTTTACTTGTTTCTTCTGTTTTCAAATGTTTAAACATGTCAATAGGTTATTAGGAAGTAAAACAAACAACATTTATCAACATGGAAAAATGTGTTTGTTATGTCCCCCAAAAATTTAGTCACCAATACATGATGTTGCAATTCCCCCCTTTACTTGGCTATTAAAGTCACTTTATTATTATCAGTTCCAACTATCTATCTACCTTTCTAAGGCATTGTTCAATTCCACGGATTTTTTTTATATTTGACATTATAATGTTACACTTTAGTGCAAGAGTATTACGGCGAAATACACTACTGTTTCAGGTACAAAGAGGCAATACAAAACAACTACAATCTCTTGTTAATGATCCTTAAATAAATTTAATAACTTTTAGGGTCCGTAAGCAAATACAAGGACGTATATAAATTTGCGCGCGTGTACATCTGTCTGTCGGTAATGCACCAGATATATAAGTAAACGATGCGAACGATCACTATACAATTTGCCCAAAATGGTATATGTAGCGTCTCAAACCCAGAAGAAATATAAAGGTTGACGACAAATAATACTGAGGGATAGTAAACGGGTATAAGATGAAAGCATTTTTTTATTTTTATTTTACGATTAGTGCAGGGTGTCGTTTAAAACTACAATGAGATTCCGAAGAGAGGGTCTAATGTCAGAAAAACATCGGAAAATTTATAAACCTGGTTTGAATGAAAACAAAAACGGGTTTTCAGGATTTTTCAATATTTTACATATTCTTGTATTTATGGACACAGAAAAAAGTGTGTTCTAAAAAATTCATCAACAACTATAGTAGTTTTTAAGCCGGTTGACCTTTTGTACTGCAGGAAGGTCCGAGGGATGTGTTCTGAGTGACTGGTGCGCTGCAAGCAGGATAGTCCTTGGGATGAGCTCTGAGTGACTGGTGCGCTGCAAGCAGAACAGTCCGAGGGATGTGTTCTGAGTGACTAGTGCGCTGCAAGCAGTATAGTGCGAGGGATGTATTCTGAGTGACTGGTGCGCTGCAAACAGAACAGTCCGAGGGATATGTTCTGAGTGACTGGTGTGCTGCAAGCAGGACAGTCCGAGGGATTTGTTCTGAGTGACAGGTGCGCTGTAAGCAGTACAGCCCGAGGGATGTGTTCTGAGTGACTGGTGCGCTGCAATCAGTACAGTCTGAGGGATGTGTTCTGAGTGACTGGTGCGCTGCATGGAGGACAGTCCGAGAGATGTGTTCTGAGTGACTGGTGCGCTGCAAGCAGTACAGTTCGAGGGATAAGCTCTGAGTGACTGGTGCGCTGCAAGCAAAACAGTCCGAGGGATGTGTTCTGAGTGACTGGTGCAATGCAAGTAGTACAGTCCGAGGGATGTGTTCTGAGTGACTGGTGCGCTGCAAGCAGTACAGACCGAGGGATGTGTTCTGAGTTACTAGTGCACTGCAAGCAGTACAGTCCGAGGGATGTGTTGTGAGTGACTAGTGCGCTGCAAGCAGTATAGTACGAGGGATGTGTTCTGAGTGACTGGTGCGCTGCAAGCAGAACAGTCCGAGGGATGTGTTCTGAGTGACTGGTGCACTGCAAGCAGTACAGTCCGAGGGATGTGTTCTGAGTGACTGGTGCGCTGCAAGCAGAACAGTCCGAGGGATGTGTTGTGAGTGACTAGTGCGATGCAAGCAGTATAGTCCGAGGGATTTGTTCTGAGTGACAGGTGCGCTGCAAGCAGTACAGCCCGAGGGATGTGTTCTGAGTGACTGGTGCGCTGCAAGCAGTACAGTTCGAGGGATGAGCTCTGAGTGACTGGTGTGCTGCAAGCAGTATAGTCCGAGGGATTTGTTCAGAGTGACAGGTGCGCTGCAAGCAGTACAGCCCGAGGGATGTGTTCTGAGTGACTGGTGCGCTGCAAGCAGTACAGTTCGAGGGATGAGCTCTGAGTGACTGGTGCACTGCAAGCAGTACAGTCCGAGGGATGTGTTCTGAGTGACTAGTGCGATGCAAGTAGTACAGTCCGAGGGATGTGTTCTGAGTGACTGGTGCGCTGCAAGCAGTACAGCCCGAGGGATGTGTTCTGAGTGACTGGTGCGCTGCAAGCAGTACAGCCCGAGGGATGTGTTCTGAGTGACTGGTGCGCTGCAAGCAGTACAGCCCGAGGGATGTGTTCTGAGTGACTGGTGCGCTGCAAGCAGTACAGCCCGAGGGATGTGTTCTGAGTGACTGGTGCGCTGCAAGCAGTACAGTTCGAGGGATGAGCTCTGAGTGACTGGTGTGCTGCAAGCAGTATAGTCCGAGGGATTTGTTCAGAGTGACAGGTGCGCTGCAAGCAGTACAGCCCGAGGGATGTGTTCTGAGTGACTGGTGCGCTGCAAGCAGTACAGTTCGAGGGATGAGCTCTGAGTGACTGGTGTGCTGCAAGCAGTATAGTCCGAAGGATTTGTTCAGAGTGACAGGTGCGCTGCAAGCAGTACAGCCCGAGGGATGTGTTCTGAGTGACTGGTGCGCTGCAAGCAGTACAGTTCGAGGGATGAGCTCTGAGTGACAGGTGCGCTGCAAGCAAAACAGTCCGAGGGATGTGTTCTGAGTGACTGGTGCGCTGCAAGCAGTACAGTCCGAGGGATGTGTTCTGAGTGACTGGTGCGCTGCAAGCAGTACAGTCCGAGGGATGTGTTCTGAGTGACTGGTGCACTGCAAACAGTACAGTCCGAAGGATGTGTTCTGAGTGACTGGTGCGCTGCAAGCAGTATAGTGCGAGGGATGTATTCTGAGTGACTGGTGCACTGCAAGCAGAACAGTCCGAGGGATGTGTTCTGAGTGACTAGTGCGCTGCAAGCAGTACAGTTCGAGGGATGTGTTTTGAGTGACTGGTGCGCTGCAAGGAGGACAGTCCGAGGGATGAGTTCTGAGTGACTGGTGCGCTGCATGGAGGGCAATCCGAGGGATGTGTTCTGAGTGACTGGTGCGCTGCAATCAGTACAGTCCGAGGGATAAGTTCTAAGTGACTGGTGCGCTGCAAGCAGTATAATTCGAGGAACGTGTTCTGAGTAACTGGTGCGCTGCAAGCAGTACAGTCCGAGGGATATGTTCTGAGTGACTGGTGCATTGCAAGCAGGACAGTCCGAGCGATGAATTCTGAGTGACTGGTGCGCTGCAAGCAGTACAGTCCGAGGGATATGTTCTGAGTGACTGGTGCGTTGCAATCAGTACAGTCTGAGGGATGTGTTCTGAGTGACTGGTGCGCTGCATGGAGGACAGTCCGAGAGATGTGTTCTGAGTGACTGGTGCGCTGCAAGCAGTGTGGTCAGAGAGCTGTGTTCTGAGTGCCTGGTGTGCTGCAAGCAGTACAGTCCGAGTAATATGCTCTGAGTGGCTTGTGCGCTGCAAGGAGGACAGCCAGAGGGATGTGTTCAGACTGGAGCGGTGCTCAGATCTATTCTTGTTAATTTTTTATACTTTATACAAGGCAATACGTTATTTTTAAAAGACTCTGAATACGTGTTTAAAAGCAAATGCTTGATCATGACTTAATTTTTGTATTTTAAGCACAATATGTACGGATCTAGTTTTTATCATGACGATACAAGCACTTTTCCGATGGAATGTATTATCCCATAAAATTCTAGTCCTATCACTTGATTAAAGGGAGAAAGTAAAATAAGGAAAAAATGTAATCCAGCTTGCGGATGCAGATTTGTACTTTTGGGAAATAAACAACCGTAATAAAAGTTTTATTGCATTGTTTTAACATATTTGAGTTAATTTTACCCAAGAGGGTCAGAGGTCATTAACCCTAATAAAATGTGTTTTGGTAAATAACATTGTTTGCAAAGCATCATCGCTTTTTATTTAAGTACACGTCTCTGGAAGTTAGGGTCTGGGAGGGGAGGGGAAGCGGTCAGTATTCGCACAGCCCTTTTGGTTCCATTCCTTTAATTATAATTGCTGTCGAGGGTGGGCAAAAAACTATTTGAACCATTGAGCAGTGAGCATAGTTCACCAGGAATGCGCTGCCCAAAATAGCAATAGGCAAATCTCCCCCATCTCATCTCACGTGCCGTTAACTCTAATAGTGTCCTCGTCCGAGATCCCCGAGATACAAATCTGGAATTTTAATAAAATAAACTACTGCAGTGAACAATAAAGCAGAGGAATTCGCCAGCTATGGGACACGTGTCCGAAAATTTGATTACAGTATAAGATTGTGCGGATAGAAAGTTTTAAAATATTTTGGTAAATATTCGTTTTGGATTTTATAGAATGAAGGAAATAATTGTAGCAAGTAGCTTACAAGATTTATCATCACGTAAATTAGTGCGTTTTCAGTTATCAATGCAATTTGAAACGCTAATCAATACAGATTACGGGTATAGTAAAGGAGAAATCAGGTTTAAAAATTTAACATAAAAGATCGTAAAAAGTGCGAAAAATTGTAAGTTATTTCAAACATGGATAACGGATAAACATGGATAGAGGCCTAAACTATTTAACTAAATTCCATCAAAGATCTCTCATTTTATTCGTAATCGATGCAGTATTGCTTCTTGAATAAAAGTAAAAAAACAAGAAATGTTAAAATTATTAAATTGCAAAAACCTGTCAGAAAATTGGAAAAAAAGAGAAAACATTGACATGTCTACAATCTAAACTACTGAAGCAATTTTTATCAACACTCATTTCATTCGTCATGGTTACAGTGTTTGCCTTTTGTACAAAAATTGTAAAACTAAATACGTTTACAACTATAAAATTGTAATAAACTACCAAAACAGGAGCAAGTGTATAAATTTACAGCTGCGATCTTCCACCACTGTAGCACAAAATTAACTGAGCAAATAATACTGAGAAAGTCTAGTGTTGTGAGAAAAACCTCCGAAAATTTATAAATCTAGTTTGGATTAAAACAAAAACGGGTTTTCAGGATTTTTCAATATTTTACAAATTTTTATATTTATGGACACCAAAAAAGGGTCCTAAAAATCCAACAACAATTTTAGCAGTTCTTTTAAAGCCGAAGGACCTTTTTCAGTTGGTAAAAGCGAGTAAAATTCGATTCAAAAATCATTTTTATGTTTGAGTGCAGGAACGTTTTGAAATGAGCGCTTGTATCGAGCGCTGCAAGCAGGACAGTCCGAAGGATGAGTTCTAAGTGACTGGTGTGCTGCAAGCAGTACAGTCCGAGGGAAGTGTTCTGAGTGACTGGTGCGATGCAAGAAGTACAGTCTGAGGGATGTGTTCTAAGTGACTGGTGCACTGCAAGCTGTACAGTCTGAGGGATGTGTTCTGAGTGAGATCATTGCGAACGAACACTGTTATGCATGGTAAAAATGGGCACTGGTTGAGTTACAGCATACTATGAGGTCATAGATAAGAGAATATGAACAGGTGTCAAAATATCTACACATTATACTGAAACCCGTTATACTGAAAAGCAATAAATATTTGTTTCAAATGAAACTGTACTTTAGATAAATAAATACAAAATATATTTAACCCTTAAGTACCCCTAAATATTTTTGTCATCAACGCCTATATTTTTTCTGAGTTCGGGACGCTACAAAGATCATTGGTACCAAATTTTATAACGACCTGTGGCGTAGTTTTAAATAAGATTCGCTTTATCGACAGACATCAAGACACACACATGCAGAATCTATACAAGGATCTGTAGGTAGAGCAAGAAATGTAGTTTTAATGAAGGATTTATTTATTTTGAACTAAAGTTGCTTGTACGCGCGGGATATGACATGACAGACGCTCCGTGAAGAGGTTGAGATCAGAACGACCAACGGATACCAGTCTAAAAATAAAACAATTTTGCTCTCAGTTTTCCCTGAAAGTATAAAATTAAATGATGAAAGATTTCTGTTAAAAATTCTTTTTACATCCAATCTACATTATTTTCGGCCATCAAAGTTAAAAAAAACTTTGAAATTCTGATCGAAACTTACTGAAAATAAAATCAGGAATGTTTTCAAATTAAAAGATTTTTTCGAACGACAATTTTTTTATTTAATATTTCGTACACTGAGTTCAACCATTCGTTTAACAATAACCAAAATCCAACAAAACCTGTTTCTCAGATCGCTTCCGAAAGACAGTAATTGAAAGGGGGGAAAATTACGCGCAAATTTTCGCGCAGTATTTTCTTCTGCAACCTGTACTGATCCAACTCCGTTTTTGTCTGCATCGAATATTTTAGCTGGCAATTGAATTATAATCGCATCAAAATCGGTTCAATTGTTTTGTCAATAATGAACGTGTGAACGGGTAGAAGATCGATATCGTTCCAAAAAATCAATTAGAACCGAATTTTCATTGAAAAAGCGATATTGAAGAGCAATTATGGTATGACTCGGAACCGATGTATTGAAATGATAGCCAATTCTGATGTACACAGACACAACACGTATATGAGCAATCTAGTGATTGCAATTTTCGGTCAGATTTTATTCAAAGATGACACAAAAATAAGATTTTGTAATATCTAGGAAAACTTCGTTATCAACCTAAATTCGTTCAATCGTTTCACAATGGTGGCAATTACGTATAATGTCCTCTTAAACATTTAAAAAAAGAAAAGCTTTTACTGTTGAAAAGCTTGCTCTGTTTGAACTCTGCATTAAATAGCATTGAAAGTTTCAAATCCTTTGGTCGTCGTTAGTTTTATTTCAGTATTTTCACATATTTTTAAAGTGTAAACGTTAATGTTTGAAGATCGTAAGGCTGGTTATAATAATGAAATAACCTCAGGGGGTGCAAACCAGATGAAAATATTGAGAGTTTAGACGTCATCGCGGTATCCGAGTCTAACACGCACTTATACATATAAAACTACACTTACGATATAAACACTTTATACTTACATTTACATTTAGGGACTTTTCAATTTAACTTTGTTATTATTTTAGGACCAATTTACAGCCTTACAATAAATTTTGTAACAATTTTAAGATATGTGATAATGTTCTTTAATTTTAGGCAAACATTTAGGGCTGTTATTATATTTTGTTCGTTTTGTTATATTTTCAAGGTAAATATTGTTGTCTAGTTTTACCTAACTATCCCTAGTTGTTAACTGTATGTTGGTTATTTTATTTACCTTTATTTTTATAAAACTTTTATTTTGTATTTTTTATGTTTTATTTTAGATATTTCGATATCGCGTCACGGCGATGATAATAACCTTTATGGTTTTTTTGCCGGGTGAGGGGGCAATAATGAAAGAAATTTTTTTTAGGGGCTAAGTGATTTTTTAAAGTTAAAGTATTGCTGAAAATCCAAATTCATTCTCTCAACAAGGCAGCTGAGTCTCACAAATATACAAATTCGAAGATCTACAATGGATAACACCAAAACGTTTTACCTGCGTTTTACTGATTCAGCTTTGTAGAACGAAATGTTTTGACCACCACTATACTTTCATTACAAGTTCCAGTGTATCTAGTTATACGCTACTAAATAATACCACCAGTCTATAGGCTACAGAGTAACAGAGAAGTTAGTCCTAATACTTGGCCGAAGTTGAAACATTGCAGTCAGTCTGAGACTGGGTGGAGGGGGATTGGGAGAGGAGAAGTGGATCAAACATTTTAAGACTTAAAGACGTATAATTTGATGGCAATAAACGGTTGCTCGCTAGTTAAGCAAACTTCTTCTCCCCTGATCTAGCGTTTAGAAACAAATTAGGCCTAAAAAGTTGCCAAGTTATGAAGTAGGGCTGACTTTCGGCATTCGGCATTTGGAGTTTTTGAGGACATTAATATGACAAGAAATCATTACCATTATTGTGTTCCTTGCTCCCTTTGTCTTCCCTCAGACTTTGGCAGTTTTATCAGTTTAAGCACTACCGTGACATTTGTCTTTTTTGACATGTCCCTTCGTCTGATTACTTTTTCAACAAATATCCGTAACTTCTTTGCAGTGTACTACGAAGATACCACCACAATCACGGCTTCTACAAAAACAATCACGGAACGCTGTTACAAAAACAATCACGACACACTGTTGCAATAACAATCACGGCACGCTGTTACAAAAACAATCACGGCACACTGTTGCAATAACAATCACGGCACGCTGTTACAATAACAATCACGGCACGCTGTTACAATAACAATCACGACACACTGTTACAACAACAATCACGGCACGCTGTTACAAAAACAATCACGACACACTGTTGCAATAACAATCACGGCAAATTGTTACAAAAACAATCACGGCACACTGTTGCAATAACAATCACGACACACTGTTACAATAACAACCAAGGCACGCTGTTACAATAACAATCACGGCACGCTGTTACAAAAACAATGACGGCACGCTGTTACAAAAAACAATCACGGCACGCTGTTACAATAACAATCACGGCATGCTGTTACAAAAACAATCACGGCACGCTTTTACAATAACAATCACGGCATGCTGTTACAAAAACAATCACGGCACGCTTTTACAAAAACAATCACGGCACGCTGTTACAGTAACAATCACGGCACGCTGTTACAATAACAATCACGGCATGCTTTTACAAAAACAATCACGGCACGCTGTTACAATAACAATCACGGCATGCTGTTACAAAAACAATCACGGCACGCTTTTACAAAAACAATCACGGCACGCTGTTACTATAACAATCACGGCACGCTGTTACAAAAACAATCACGGCACGCTGTTACAAAAACAATCACGGCACGCTGTTACAATAACAATCACGACACGCTGTTACAGTAATAATCACGACACACTGTTATTTTGCTGATGTCATTGAAACTAGTCTAAACAATTAATAAAATTTAATAACAGTAAATAAAATTTATTAGCTTTTACATTATAATAAGTATAATATTATGAAATCCTGAATGCCATAAATTTCAAATCTTCGTTAAAATCTGGTTTCACCATTACAATAAATTTAAATTCTGGATAGATTAGTATTTTAATTTTTCAAATTACATTGAAAATGCAAAGATGAATCACGACATCCGTTTCATATTTGTATTAGTAGTGCTAATTTACGTAGGTTTTAAAGCTGATTTCAGCGTTAAATTATGTTTTCTAAAACGATAAAAACGTTTATTTCTTTTAAGATTTTAAATGAGAGCAATTTTACAACAATTGAACTGATTTCGCCGGTTCTTGAATTCGTCCAAGCTATTAACAGAATCAATTATTTTTGTCAAGATTTAATTAAATCGTATTACTACGTGCGCTTGCTAACACACATTTTATATACTATTTACAATTTTTGAAGATCCTTCAAAAAGTGTTCTAGAAATCAGGATCAACGCTCATTTCAAGGTCACGGGTGTGGGTGATCTATCATGACAGCTCGAACGGCTTATTTTCAAATGGGCATTCACTAATTAATTAAACGTTTATGCAATGTTGTAACACAATTTTAAAGGCCTTGTAGTATAAAAATAGAATACGAGTAAGGCCTACACAGACAAAAAGAACTTACTCTGAAAAAGAATTAATTGGTCAGTGAACATGGAGTGATAGTCTGTTCACAAACATTTTAAAAGCTTTAGTACAATCCCGTCAGTTTAGTTCTTAAAATCTAAATCTCATACCGAACCCTGTGGTTCCTAGAAAATTAATTTTAAAAAGTGATCTGTTATAGCAACCATACTGGGTTCAAGGGCCTCGCAAAACACGAATCAAATCAGACTAAAATTACTAACAGTAGATCGCTAACACACAAATATATAATTATAAAATTCTTAAGACCTCTCAAATATTGGTCACAATCGATGCTTTCGGGCATGGTTGTTACCATAATGTTAGCTCCAATAGTTAATTTTTTAATAGAAAATCGATATCGAATTTAGCTTTGTGCGTTAAAATTATCAACGACAGATTTAAATTATATGCCTACACCACGAATACTCTCAGTTGTTTATCCTCTGGATTTGTTAGATCAGAGATTCTCCATTCTTCCGCCCACTGACAAATAAAACGCCAGATCAGTCAAACAGTTTCTCACACGAGTACACTTACAAAACTTGCTATGCAAGAATAATGCTTGCAAATTCTTATCACTATCAGGCCTTATCAGCGAGACTGGAGATAATCAACGTTATCGAACGTCTCCAAATACCTGTGTGCGGATCTGTAGCAGGAAGTAAACTTGATGATTGAGAACATAACTGTGCTCGTATTTGCAAAGTTTGTAGTCCGATAAGTGGAACAAGCAAATAAAGTGGTAAAATACTTGATTTAAAGCATTTACGGATAATCCGTTGCTGCCTTGTAAATAAGCTTAGACTATTGAAATGTGTGTTTTGTTTTCAGGAGTTTTAACGGACCATCACACCTGTCAATCCCCCTCCCCCCAGAAACAAGTCAAAACATAACCGGAAGTGTCGGAAATCCCCTCCCACCAATACTGCACTAAGAACTAAAACTTCGCACTGTAAAACCGGACTTTCGTATCAAGCTTGTTTAGCTTGTATCAAGATTTTTTAGGTTTTAATTATTAACAAGAATGGATTTTATTGAAACTTGGAGAAAATCGATTTTGGCCTGTACACATTTATTACCCAGCAAAATTTATCCAACAGTTTCGAAATGTTTGTCATTTTAAATCTTAAACACATTTTTTTATAAGTTTGAAAATCTTACTTTACTATCGTACTCAGCGTTGTACTAAAACGAACCTAGCGGCGGTCAGGATTAGTTTTGTACAGGCCTATACAATGTGATTTGAAAATACGAAATGTCCTATAAACAGATTAAACGACTGTAAAATCAGATTTTCGATTAAAAAAATATTTTTGGAAATTCGCTCCATTTGAGTGAGCTTCGTATAATAGGAAAGTAGGAAGGTTGAATTATCAATTCCAGTATTTAATTTGAGTTATCATTGTTCCGTTACGTCTTGAGCAGTGGATGTTTTTGACTTCATCAATGGGGGGGGTAGAGGAGAGAGGAGAGGGTTGTATGATTTTGACCCTTGTTTAACCTGTCCGAACCCTTCCACTGCCCAAAAAACATTTCTTACAAGAAGGCAAGGCATTTGCTTAGTTACGTTAACATCAAATTATAAAGCTTTCAGTAATTTGTAGCTAGGCCAGCGGCTTGTTGACTTGTGGTTCTCTGATCAAATGTATGACTTCGTTTTTATTTTTATCCAATTATGGAATAAGCTTTTAGTGTTTGTTGTTAGTACTTAAAACAGCCAAGGCATCTAGGCTTATGTTCTAGTTAAGTTTATGTAATACGTTGCGCACTTGGGAAAGAGAGTTCATGCGTACTTTTGAAACGTCGTGTAATGTTTTTTACAGAAATGTCAGGAAATGTCATAATAAACGGTAGTAATACGTAACTTTGTCATCGCTCAGTAACAATTTTTAAAATGGAAAAACAAAGGCTGTTGACACAACATTCTCATAATGCTCTTTTTACCACAAAAATTCTGTTCAGAATCTATTTGAAAACCAGAATCTATTTGAAAATTTTGTAATGATTTTCTGTACCAACAATTTTCTGAAATCCTGTACTGAAAACCCGTAATCATTAAAAGAAATAAGTTTATCACATTCTGCTCAAATTTCGGTGATTATAAAAATTCTGCTACATTTTGGTGATTATAAATATTCTGATATATTTTAATGATTATAATAGTTCTACTATAATTTTGGTGATTTTAAAAATTCGGAACTGTCTTAATGATTATAAAAGTTCTACAAATTTTGGTGATTATAAAAAATCAGCTCTCCTTTTTGATTATAAAAATTTTGATACATTTTAATGATTATAAAAATTCTACTCAAATTTTGGTGATTATAAAAAATCAGCTCTACTCTGGGGATTATAAAAATGTTGATCTATTTTAATGATTATAAAAATTCTACTCAGATTTTTGTGATTATAAAAATTTTGCTTTATTTTTAAAGATTATAAAAATTAACTCATATTTTCGTGATTATAACAATTCTGCTCTATTTTGGTAAACATAGATTACAGAGTCAGGGTGGAAATTTTTTAAAATAAAACAGATCTATTGTTTGGAAGAACTTTAAGAAACCAAATTTATTTTGTTACACTGAATTAAATTATATGTGATCAAAACTATAAGAAAATTATGCCGTTATCCTGTTTTCTTATCAATAGCTGAACGCGATACAATTTAGTTTGGGCACTTAAAGAGTTAAATTTGATCAAAATTTGTAGCGCCGATTTTTATAAATCCCGACTATATTGTTAATTTATTGTTTTAATAAACACAGTTTTTTGCAGTTACTTAGGAAGTAAATTAAAAAAATTGCAATTTACTCCCGAAAAGTAATTAGGCCTACTAATTATTAAATTTGAGCAAAATATGTTGAACTGATTTTGAAATATTTAAACAGTTTCACATTGCTTAGCGACTTTGGATATTTAATCCTTTAAATATTTAATTTGATAAACATCATAATCTGATAAAATAAAGCAGTTTTTAACATTTAATTTGCTTATTGTTGTTCAAGCTTATGCTGTTAAGTTCATGTTTCAAGTTAGGTAATTTAGAATGTTGATCCACATTCTCGAAATATCGTGTATTGTTTCCTGACATACAAATGATAGAAAATGTCGTAGTAAACAGTTATAATAACTAAAATATTCCATCATTTGGCAAAAATTTAAAAACAGAATTTAAAATTTTGCTTCTTAAAAATCTCGAAAATTATTATAACCTAAGTTATGATCTTGCTTACGACAACAATTAAGAGGTAGGCCCTACTATTAAAAGCACAGGAAGTGCGGTCACATGTGTGACGAAATGTGTGAGTGTGTGAGTGTGAGGTAAAATATATAAACGTAAGAATGGATAGAAAATCTGATTTAAATTCACCGCATTGAGAAAGTAGAGGGGTACAGCATTGCGGTGATGTGGTACTGGGGGGGAGGGGGATTGTTTAGCTTTTTAGCTATCTACAGTCAGCCCATTGAAGATGGGATGGGATGGGAGGTAAAGGAATGGGGTAGGGATGCTCTTCTTGGTTCTTATACTCCCCTTACTACGATCTACTGACTTTATTGATCCAAACGCGGAGGGCCAAACCAAAAACCTTACATAGTGAGACAGTAGTAATGTATGTCTGAAGGGAGTGATCTGTGTCACAAGTGGCAACACGGCTCGAGAAAAGTAGGCCTATAACTTTCACAAACAACAATTATCCAATTGTTTAAACTAATATCACTCGTAGACACTGCTGATCTAACATAGGCCTTCAATGTTTGACACTTTAACAACTCAGAATTGTAATCCATTGTTGTCATTGTCGTATAAAAAAAATTGTCTATAGCAGTTAACAAAAACTATAGCAGTGTTTAGTTAATATTTTTTTAAACACTATCTGGCCTAATATAAAACCTTATACATAAAAATATTCTTGAAAACTACTTGGCTAAGTATAAAAACTTCAATATGTGACATACTTTAACACAACTCAGTATTGTTATTCATTGCTGTCACTGTCGTACAAAACATTGTCTGTAACAATTAACAAATATTTTAATTAAACTATTTTTAAACACTATCTGGTCTAATATAAAACTACATAAAAATATTCTTAAAGACAACCTGGCCAAATATAAAAACTTCAATATATGACATACTTTAACACAACTCAGTATTGCTATCCATTGTCATATAAAAAAATTGTAACAATTAACAAATATTTTAATTAAAATATTTTTAAACACTATCTGGCCTAATATAAAACCTTATACAAAAAATTTTCTTAAACACTACCTGGCCAAATATAAAAATTTTAATATTTGACATACTTTTGCACAACTCAGTATTGTTATCCATTGTTGTGATTGTATAAAAGAAATCGTCCGTATCGATTTTCAAATATTATAATTAAATGTATTCTTAAATCAGATTTCCAAATAGTATAATATAAAAAGGAATCACCAAGTAATTATTGTTTGCGAATAATGAAAACTCACACTTGATAAATTCCCCCTTTTGTTTATATGAGTCGGACTATTTAATACTATAGGCTTTCTCATTTCTAAAACTATATGCTAATTTATATAGTATTTCTATATTTTTGAACTTTCGAATCTTCATGAAATGAGTTGAAACGGAATTTTTGCCTTCGTTCACCTCGTAAGCAGCATAACGTTTCTCGAAGGACAAAGTCGTATAAATCGGTCAGGGGCCTAAGGATAATTTTTCAGATTCTGTTCGACTGATTTTGTTAAGAATTTAATCTTATTCTTAACTCAAACCATTGTACCTAACACGCTCAAGTTTTATATAAATACGAGCTTCGAGAGTTAACCGGGAAAATATCCTGTTTGATAAGCAGTTTGCGAATGAAATAAAATGAATTCACCGTGAAAGATTAGCATTTGGTTTAAACTTCAAGGCCTGATGTACTAATCACGACTTAAGTCTTACTGTATACGTACGTCTACCTCAACTCCTTCCTCATCCTCGGTCGCAAGACAAAACAACTTTCTTAAAGTTTTGTGGAATGAAAATGCTCTTTTCACTGCTGTGTCGAGTTGCGACGGAGATGCACAAGTCACTTCGGTACTGCAGTCGCATTTACTCTCTCCGATGAAACGCAGTTCTAAGAGTGAATGAAAGTTAGTGCACGCATCCAGTCCGGACAAAAGACGTGCAATTTGTTTCCTGTTTGTTTCAAAATTTGAGTTCCTTAGTTCGTAATACAGAGGGACTTTACCGCGCCCGTATCAACGTCATCTGTCAGTGTAAATAAAATTTGTGATCGATATTCAACTGACTTCGTATTGTCCAGTGGAGTTAAAGTTTCGCCAACAGCGGTATTCCCGGTGAAAATAAATGCATCTATTAAAATATTTACCGATTAATTAACCATTTATTGTAATAATTTCAATTTGGATAGTACAAACGCAATGAAAGTAACAGCCACAAATTTATCAAATATATTCATGCGTACATGCATCATAACTCAGAAAGTGTATACATCATCACTCAAAAAATGTATGCATCAACACTCAAAAACGTATATGCAACATCACTCAGAAAATAAAAGAGTAGTCATTTTCCCCTAATCAACATCTAAATTATAGGTTTTTTTCAAACTATTTTACACAGTCCCGCCTTTCAACAGGAGAGTGATGAACACATGTTTACGACCAATAATTTAAAAAAAATTGTATTACACTATCCATTAAACAGAAAGCGCTTTTTTTTACTAATTACTAATATTCTAAAAGTAGATCTCTCATTTGATTGCCTGGACACCGCTATATGACAACGCTCTAACGCGCTCATACAATTTTCCGCCAATTTAACCGGTAACCGTAATATTTAAGGAAAATGTGACTGGACCACTGTTATTTAAAATTGTATGCTCATTCTCCAATAAATCGGGAAATACTACGTTAGCTCTCGCCATTCAACCAGTATTACAGGAAACAGAAATCAACTACGAAACATACATACAAACCAAATTCCGAACCGTCGAATAACTTCGTAACAAACACACAAACCAAATTCCGATCTTTCGAATAACTACCTAACAAACACACAAACCAAATTCCTATTGATCGAAAAACTTCGTAACAAACATACAAACCAAATTCCGATTGGTCGAATAACTTCGTAACAAACATACAAACTAAATTCCGATTGGTAACAACATACAACTTCGTAACAAACATACAAACCAAATTCCAAACAGTCGAGTAACTAAGAAACATACATACAAACCAAATTCCGAACCGTCAAATAACATGGTAAGAAACACACCGATCTTTCGAATAACTACCTAACAAACTCACAAAACAAATTCCAAACGGTCGAGTAACTACGTAACAAACACGGAAACCAAATCTCAACTAGTCGAATAATTACGTAACAAAAAAAAACACAAACAAAATTCCGAACTGTCGAATAACTACGTAACAAACACAGAAACCAAATTCCGAACGGTCGAATAACTACGTAACAAACACAAACCAAATTCTGATCTTTCGAATAACTACGTAACAAACACAAACCAAATTTCGAACGGTCCAATAACTACGTAACAAACACAGAAACCAAATCCCAAATGGTCGAATAACTGTGTAACAAAAAAACACAAACAAAATTCCGAACGGTCGAATAACTACGTAACAAACACAGAAACCAAATTCCGAACGGTTGAATAACTACTTAACAAACACAAACCAAATACATCGCTTCGCTTGGTCAATAATTAAAACTCGTGATTTTATTGCTAAAGCGTAATATTTAAAATAATTTAAAAAATGAATGAGAACAAAATAATTTAATTATTACTGACAAACGATGTCTAACTAAAATAAATAAATACGATATGTTTGTTTGAGGAATAGATTTCCTCTCTCCAGAAAAAGAATAGAGGATCTCGTAAGTGTTAATGGGTTCTGTTCTTTCTTTTTTGCAAAACAGATTTACTTCATTGAATTATTTTCAACAAGCTAAGCAATAGTCCCCATGGTGTCAATGAAAGGATATAGGAAGAGAAGAGCTTTTCAGTGAGTTCTGTCGTGAGTCTGACAAAGCATAGGAGATTATTTTTGTTCTTTAGGAAATATTTGGAAAGAAAGAATATTTGTTTATTTGTGTATCTATGTTGCAGTTTATTTTTTCACCAGGTTTTAAGTTAATACAGTAATTCTGGCGTGAAGTTTAGTGGTTAAGATTCTTTGACGACCACCCGTGTTCTACAAGGCAATATCACCATACGATACCGTATTATTTCTCTATGGAATGTCTCGTCTATTCTCATATTAAGACATATCATTTTATAAAAGTACAGGGTGTTCAAAACTTGGACAAAAATAATATTCTGCTTATTAATCGCTTTACAAACTTTATAATATTTAAACTTTCGTAACTCAAAATGTTAAACTAATTTTGCAATTTTTTATCATCTAAAATTTACGTAGTACGTAAAGTGCAAAATTAGTAAGAAAAAATATCAGCAGTTTATGATTGAGTTGCAAAATGATCAATAAAATTGTTTTCAATAAAATAAACAAGTTGTTTGACACATACTTTATATATTAATTTTCAAACTAAACTTAAGTAATATAGATTATAGCTGTTTAGATTTAGAATTTGCAGAGAAAAGTAAGTGCAGTTTAGAAGCCGAGAAAAAATTTTGTTTGATTTATATTTTTTTGTTATCCAAGTCACGATTAAAATAATTAATATTTCTTAATTACCTTACCTTATTTGGTGTAACACGTGACGTTCTGGTTATGATACGAACATTATAATACACTAGACAATATCTTCACATGTTACACATACCCTAACTAATAGAGTTGACCCTATGCGGACCTCAACATGAATAATCAAATACTTGTATATACTGAAGTGTGTGTCTATACTGACATGTATGTTTGTGTATATGTAATATGTGAATAGCCTATTGTGCATCTCTTTATTGTATTCTAATGTCCAACAGTGACTTTGGAGTGATTAGATAATCCCGTGGACAAGTTACTGCTTCAAAACATGTATCTCATTTAAGAAACCACGTGACGGGCCAAATATGATACGGTTATTAAAAGGTAATAAAACTTGTATTTCAGAGTTTTCATAAATATTGTACAACGAATAACATTACAGGACAGATCTTGTTTATTTCCGATGCATTAAATATCAATTTCAATACAAAGAAACAAATGATAAAAATGTTTTAATACATATAATATATTTATGAAATATAACTTAAAATAAATAATATATGAAGCGGACTAAAGGGAGTTTAAAATCTATTAATTTTAAATTAGAATCCACTAGAACCGTCTATCAGGGACAAAAGATAAACGTGTTTAAAAATATATGCATTTATGAAGAATTACTTAAACAAATAATATATAAAGGAGAGGCAGTTTAAAATGTATTAATTTTAAATTAGAATCCACTAGAACCGTCTATCAGGGACAAAAGATAAAACTGTTTCAAAAACATACATTTATGAGGAATTACTTAAAATAAGTAATATATGAAGCGGCATAAAGGGAGTTTAAATTATATTAATTTTAAATTAGAATCTAGTGGAACAATGTATCAGGGACAAAAGGTAATTTAAACGGATTTTAACGCCTTCAAGATTAGCGGAGTGAAATTAAGTTTTCGCGTAAAAATTGAACGTTCAATAAAACCATGGTGATGCATAAAAATTTATTGTAACAAATTAACCTTTTCTATAGGATGTGCACATTTCGATAATGATAAAGTGATAAGAGCGTGTGAGAGAAAGCATTGTAAGACGTTATTAGTGCAGTTGGATAGGGAGGTATAAATGGTGCATGCTACAACATGTGATAAGTAATTATTGATTCTTAAAAATAAGTCTAAAATACAATGGACCATATGAATCGAAGGATTTTAATACGTTGTATTATTCCGTTTAGACGCAAGCGGCATTGCAGTCGAAGAAATGTTTGGAAGAAGAAAGTCCTCTTACTCTTCAGCGATGTAGAAATAAAAATCGCTACTTGCACAAATGGCTGATTGTATTTTGAGTTTTTTCAATAATCTGACGATAGCACGCAGTTTTTAAAAATCTGCTTTCGCCATCGTTCATTAACATTTAAAACTTTCAAATTAAATCAAAAATACGGAAAGAACATTACATTAACAGCAGTGGGGCACATTTTTTTATTGTGAAAAAACTTAAGAAATTAAAATTCTAATTCATGCAAATTTTAACACTAATTATGTGATCAGAATTTAAAGTTATGATTTGAAAAGGCTACCATTTTGAAATAGTTGAACAGATTTTTCTAAGTAACGAACGTGTTCAAAAGCTTTTACCAAAATCGATTTTTGTGACAAATCTGAAAAAATCTGACTAAGAACGTTCGAGCGCTGAACGAACACACATATTACACAAAATGTGACTTTATGAGCTCAATTCAAGGACCCAGGTCTGTGCCTTAACACAATTGCCGCTTTAATAGTTCAACATCCAGTGAAAATTCGCAAATAAATTATGAAGCTATACTGTTCAGTAAATAAATGGAAACTAAAGGAATAATATTATGAAAGATAAAAGAAGTTTTTACATAATTTGTTTTGTTTCTTTATGAAGTTGTTGAGTGGAGTAGGCTCATCTTCAGTCTTCAACATATCTTGGACAATCTGATCGATGAAACGCGACGGTTTTATGAATATTAGAGAGAAATACTCCGTTTTCTGTCAACTTTCTTTGTGGAAACAAAAAATAAGGAAAAATGAGTGTCCTGCTTCATCATTAAATACTCACCAATGCAGGTAGAGTGTACCTTAGTCCTTGATTTATACAGTGTAATAAACTAAGGCCATTTATCCTCACAGAACTTTGACTTTATGCTCCATTGTTTGATTTTTAATGATTATTGTATGAATAATAATTATTAAATAATTCTAAGTAACGTTCGGCTTCATCCGTTCAACCTTTTCAAAATTCCAGACATTCCAAATTTTCTAAAACATTTTAACTGTTTTACCTTACACATTTTTGAAAATCGGATTTCATTATTATAATCACCATTAAAATCCATATCAATAAACATTATACATTACAAAATTACATGAACGTTATAAATTACAGAATTTAAATTACAAAATTATACATAAACATTATAAATTGCAAAATTACATGAACATTAAAAATTACGAATTTAATATTATAAATTACAAAATTACATAAACATTTTAAATTACAAAATTACATGAACATTAAAAATTACGAAATTAACATTATAAATTACCAAATTACATAAACATTTTAAATTACAAATTTTCATGAACATTATAAATTACAAAATTACATAAACATTATAAATTACATTGAAAAATAAGAAAGTGAAATATGACAGTCAGAATTCATTGTTTGTCAATGCAATTTGAATATTTAAAATTTTAATTCATAAAAACTTTCACCCTGATTACCATAGTGAAATCAAAATTTTCAAAAGCATCTAAAATAAAGCAGTTATGCTTTTGTTAAATATTTGAAGCTGTTGAGCGTCTTTGTTAGATAACAAACTTGCCCAAGTTTTATGAAAATAGATTTTCTTTTTATCTAATTTGAATCAAGTCTGACTAAAATTGCAAACGAAAAAGTGCTAAAACTCACATAAACTAAAAAAATATTTATAATATTTGCAATTTTTTACAAACCCCTCAAAAGTAATCTTGAAGTCTGGATCAACGCTCTTTTCAAGAACTAAGGCCAACTTACCGTGATGGATGGCTAAGAAGTAGCATGGTATAAATGTCTAATATTTATGAGCAATTAAAATTTATTTTGTAAATTCGACTTATAAAAACAGAACAGAATTTAACAGATTGTAACACTTTACGGTAGACGAATATTTAATTTCATTCCTTTTCTATATCTCCACAAATTACTCTCGAAAACGTAATCAACATGTAAAATCGAACTCCGAAGTTCATTACAAATAAATCGAAACTTTCATTGAAGCGGACACTTTCATTGTAGGGAGTTACAATTCAAAGAAAAGTGAATATTATAACAATTTCTAAGTGAGAAACTTTTCTCACCCTTTAAACTCCCACCCCTTACCCTTTTATACAGCCACTCCTTAAAACTGGGACATCAGAGTTCGATTTTTTTCCCGCCTAAATGGTCCGGCGCGGTAACAGCAAGTCCCCCGCCACCCACCCGGCGGGCTACCCCACCCACGGTAGGAGAATTATGTGTAGCTGGACTAAATAGATCCAAAGGAAAAAAATTGCTTTGAAATAAAACGAATCGTTTGTTTACATAATTTGCTGAGTAATATTGGCGAACATACGCGATAACGCGGCTGAGAGAATGGAGCCTTAGAGCATCGAGTCTTTCTTCTAGTCCTTCTTTGCCGGAACTGAATTTTCATGGAAAATAGTTGTAATAAAAATGCAATGTTTTGTTGAACGCGAACTTGAAATACGCATAAGGATGTTTTTTTCTTAAACTAATTAGTTTTACTTTCCACAGTAGGCCCCACAAGGCATAAAGAACGTCTGCTGAACGTGAAATAAAATCAATGTTGAGATTTTGATAAAGTTACCTGTTTCAAAGCTTTGAAGAGTTGGTTTTAACTTTGATTTATATTTGTGTGTGTGTGTGTGTGTGTGTGTGTGTGTGTGTGCGCGCGCGCACCTATTTTATCAATATTTTTAATTAAATTTTTTTTAAGCACTCTCAAAATCCTCAATCAAAAATCTCAATTAAAAATAAAAATACCTCAAATCCGGTGTAACCATATTTATCAAATTTTCCTTAAAGTATTTATCTAAATTAAAAGTATAGTATAAAAAAATCCTCGGAAATTATTTATAAAAATGTAATATAGATAATTACTCAAAATTGGTTCATTAGACCTTGTTAAAATTTTGGTGCTAAGTAAACCTTCTGAACTCAAGTTATTGCAGAAGTTCCATGATAGAAGAAATTTACGTTTAGGAGTAAATCGATAAAATCGCCGTCCGTTTATTTGCACATTTCATTAAACTTAACTTTCTTAGTTATTGCAGTTATGACACTTCATATTTGACCAAAATGTAAACAATATATTGTGAACCGATTTTGAGAAATTAGGCTGGCGGTAGGCCTTAGTAGCTTAGACAAGTTCGTTACTGAACAATTTATATGTTCGAAACGGGTTGATTTATTTAACATTGTTAAAAAATCACAATTTTTTATCTTTTACGTTTTTTAAAAATTTACTATTACTATCGTAATCAGAGTTAAATTATGCGTAAATCAGTTCCTTAAATTTTCAAATTTCATGAAAAATATGAAAATGAACCTGACATCATTGTAAGGCCAACACTCACGACCCATCCGGCTCCCTAGTACATTACATGTTTTGTACATATTTTATAAGCCTATTCTTAACGCTTTCAACAAACTCAAGAAAAATAGTGTTTTGTATTTCCTAATAATTTCGATTAAATTTTAAAATACCAAAATGATCCCTGATCGATATACAATAGTTATAATAAAGTTATGGGTCGTTATATTTTTAGGTCATGAAGTTCGGGTGTTATGGAATATGACTGCTTTTTTACAAGAAAGTTGAAAGAATAAATTATTGATTCTCTTTAAATATAATTGTTAAAGGAATATATGACTGATTTTTGTATATGATTGTTAGAGAATATATGCTGACGTTTAGTGTATGAATGCTAGAAAACATAAATAAATACGATTACTTTTTGTAAACGAATGTTACATGTTTATATGATTGCTTTTTTATAGGATTGCTACAAGTATTGGCTACATGATGATGTTTTGTATACGATTGCTAGAATTTTATACTAATACAAAATTAATTTTACATGAAATTGTATACACAATTTGTTTTGTATATAATTACTAGAAGTTATAACAGTATAGAAGTTACATAAAGT